>JAUTDX010000440.1:0-137785 GCA_030844895.1 Ambrosia x helenae | reverse complement strand
GACGGTAAAAAGATTGAAGCTACTTGTATCCTTCGGGAGTGTCAACTAGAGTTGTCGGGTTTGTCGTTCCCCGTCGACCTTATGCCGGTACCTTTGGGTAGTTTTGACGTTGTGGTAGGTATGGATTGGTTGTCTTTGTATCGCGCAGAGATCGTTTGTTACGACAAGATTATTCGGATTCCTCTTCCTGATAGAGAATTTCTTTCGGTGTACGGTATCATGGGCGGTGTTCCGCTAAATATCTATCTCTAGCATGAAAGCCCTTAGGTATCTTCGAAAGGGTTATTCGGCCATTTTGGCACTTTTATCTGTTTCCTCTAGCGATGAGAAGAAGATCGACGATATTCCTGTTGTACGCGAGTTTCCTGATGTATTTCCTGATGATTTATCTGGTCTTCCTCCCCATCGTCAGGTTGAGTTCGGCATTGATCTTGTACCAGGGGCTGCTCCTTGTGCTCGGGGCGCCCTACCTCTTGCACCTCCCGAGATGCAGGAATTGTCTAGTCAGTTACAGGAACTCTTGGACAAGGGTTCATCAGACCAAGTTCTTCCCCTTGGGGAGCCCCGATTCTATTCGTTAAGAAGAAAGATGGAAGTTTTCGATTGTGTGTGGATTACAGAGAATTGAACAAATTGACCATCAAGAACCGTTATCCTCTTCCACGTATTGATGATCTATTCGACCAACTCCAGGGTTTCTAGTTACTACTCCAAAATTGATTTGAGGTCCGGTTATCACCAGTTGCGCGTAAGGAAGCTGATGTTGCAAAGACTGCCTTTCGTACACGTTATGGCCATTTCGAATTCTTGGTCATGCCTTTGGGTCTCACGAACGCACCGGCGGTTTTCATGGATTTGATGAACCCGCGTTTGCAAACCATATCTTGACAAGTTCGTCTTTGTTTTATTGATGACATCCTGATTTACTCCAAAACAAGAGACCGAACACGAGGAACCTCCTGCGTTTGGTTTTGGAACCTTACGACGGGAACAACTTTACGCTAAGTTCTCAAAGTGTGACTTTTGGTTACGCGAAGTTCAGTTCCTAGGACATGTGGTTAATGAACTAGGAATTCATGTCGATCCAGCTAAGATCGAAGCGATCAAGGACTGGGGAGCACCAAAGACGCCACTGAGGTGCGGAAATTCCTAGGCCTTGCGGGCTATTATCGTCGTTTCATTAAGGGGTTCTCGAAGATCGCTCAACCCCTGACCACTCTTACTCAGAAGGATAGAAAATTCGACTGGGGTGAACCACAAGAGTCGGCATTACAAGAACTGAAGTCTAAACTGTGTTCCGCTCCTATTTTGTCCTTACCTGAAGGCCCTGATGATTTTGTTGTTTACTGTGATGCTTCTATTCATGGTCTCGGTTGCGTGTTGATGCAACGCGAGAAGGTGATTGCGTATGCTTCTCGTCAACTCAAGGTGCACGAGAAGAACTACACCACCCATGACTTGGAGTTGGGTGCAGTGGTATTCGCGTTGAAAATTTGGAGACATTACTTGTACAGTACCAAATGCACCATCTACACCGATCACAAGAGTCTTCAACATATTTTCGACCAACAACATTTGAACATACGACAACGTCGTTGGATTGAACTTCTGAATGACTAAATGATTGCGCCATTAAGTACCATCCTGGCAAGGCGAATGTGGTAGCAGACGCCTTGAGCAGGAAGGAATCAATTAAACCTCGTCGCGTTCGGGCGTTGCAACTCACCATACATTCCTCTCTACCTGACCAACTCCGTTCTGCTCATTTAGAAGCTTTGAAGGAGGAAAACCTTAAAGCTAAGACTATGCACGGTGCCGACAAGCACCTCGAGCGAAGGCCTGATGGCCTGCACTACTTCGCAGAACGCATATGGGTTTCCTTTATTCGGGGGACTTCGGGAGCTTATTTTAGATGAGGCTCACAAGTCCCGGTATTCTGTTCATCCTGGTTCGGATAAGATGTACCAAGATCTGAAGGTGCTTTACCGGTGGCCAAACATGAGGTCGGATATAGCCTCATACGTGAGCAAATGCTTGACCTGTGCTAAGGTCAAGGTGGAATACCAGAAACCGTCGGGTCTCTTGCAACAACCTGAAATTCCGGAGTGGAAATGGGAACGGATTACAATGGATTTTTGTCACGCAACTTCCTAAGTCACCGAGCGGGAATGATAAGATATGGGTGATTGTTGATCGATTGACGAAATCAGCCCATTTTCTCGCTATTAAAGAGACCGACACCATGGATCGTTTGGCTCGTCTTTATCTGAAGGAAGTTGTTTCTAAGCACGGGGTGCCGGTTTCTATTATTTCGGATCGTGATTCCATTTTACTTCTCACTTCTGGAAGTCTTTACACAAAGCTTTGGGTACCCAGCTGGACATGAGTACAGCTTATCACCCACAGACTGACGGTCAGAGTGAACGTACGATTCAAACTTTAGAAGACATGCTGCGGGCATGTGTGATTGATTTTGGCAAAGGTTGGGAAGCTCATCTACCGTTAGTAGAATTCTCATACAACAACAGTTACCACACGAGCATCAAGGCAGCTCCGTTCGAGGCACTGTACGGGCGGAAATGTCGGTCTCCTCTTTGTTGGGCTGAAGTGGGTGAGAGTCAACTCACTGGGCCTGAACTAGTGTACGAAACTTCGGAAAAGATCGTACAGATTCGTAACCGGTTGGCAGCGGCACGGGATCGGCAAAAGAGTTATGCTGATCAACGTCGCAAACCATTGGAATTCCAAGTTGATGACAAGGTACTTCTGAAAGTTTCACCGTGGAAGGGAGTCATACGCTTTGGGAAGCGTGGAAAACTCAACCCTCGGTATGTCGGTCCATTTACGATCCTGGAACGGATTGGACCGGTGGCATATCGTCTTGATTTACCGACGGAGCTCAGCAACGTACATAACGTCTTCCATGTGTCCAACCTAAAGAAGTGTCTGGCTGACGAGTCTCTCATTGTTCCACTGGAAGAGATCAAGGTTGACGATCGTCTTCGGATTGTGAGGAACCTGTTGAGATTCTGGATTACAAGATTCGTAGCCTACGTCATAGCAAGATTCGCATTGTAAAGGTTCGCTGAACTCGAACCGGGGACCAGAGTACACTTGGGAACGGGAGGATCAGATGAAGTCTAAGTATCCTCATCTCTTTCCTAAGGAAGCGTTCGAATCGAGATATGTCTCCACTGCAGCTGAATGAATCTCGGGGCGAGATTCCTTTTTAACGTGGGGATGATGTGACAACTCGGGTAAATCTCTCTCTTGGTTTCTATCTTTTGTCTGTTTCTTTTGTTATTCCTTTTGGGTACTGTGCAATTTTCGGGACGAAAATTCTTTTAACGTGGGGATGATGTGACACCCGGCAAATTCTGGTTAACAACGTTGTCTAGATGAAAGTCTACCTTAGCGAGTCACGCGTATATTGTACTTAACTGGGTTAGTTAAGTCGTGTTATGGTTCGGGAACTGTTAGTTCAGTATAGAAGATCATCGGATGTTAGTCTAGAGGTTCATTAGATGTCAGTCCTTAACCAAGTGTACAAGTAGTGACGATTCGTAGAATCGTCAGAGCATAGGGAACATACAAGTCTCGAGTCCCGGGAATTGGTGAACGAATGTGAATATGTTTGTTTGCAAGTGTTATGTGTTTACAATCATTATGTGACTTGTCGGTATGTGAAAATGTGTTAACATATGTTAAAACAGGGTTTAACGCGCAAAATACACGGAACCAACCTCTATAGGCGATTAGGGTTGGCTAATCGCCTATAAGGGAGGCGATTGGGTCTCATTGGAGGCGAGTAGCTTGCTAATCGCATGCTCTAGGGGGCGATTAGCCCCTAAATGCATGAATGTCATGCGATTAGCAATGCTAATCGCGTATAGCTGCTGCAAATCGCATGGAACGTGCTGGACGACTAAAAACGACTATAAATACAATACTTGACCTCCTAAACTTCATAATATCAACCCTAGTCGCCCCATAACCGCCCCAACACACACACAACCTCTGGAACGTGATTTTGGATCAAAACACAAGGTTTCAAGCTTATTTCATCAATCTATCACAATCTAAGGTGTGATTTTCATCCATGCAATCTTTACTAACGTTTTTATTAAATCCCTAACGGTCCAGACCTGTTTTAAAACGAATAAGCTTTCTGAAAATCGTTAATAAGTATGGTTAATTGGATTTTAAATAGCATGCATGATGTATGTGGGTTTTCAATTAAAAGCTAGGGTTTTTATGAATCAAGATGGATGATTAACATGTTATTAGGTTAGTTTCAGATTAATAAAATGATGGCATGATGATGAGATCTGAGTTATTGTTAATTAGGGTTACGGTTTTGCATGCTAATGTGATGTTTCATGTTATGTGTAATTGTCTTTAAGATACATGATTGCATTCAGGGCTGATAGATCGAGGTTAAACGAAGGATTTTGATGGAAATATGTTTGATATAGTTGTTTGGATGATATTTGATGTTTACACACGTTCTGGGATTGATTTGGAGTGTTAAACGCGCGAAAAACCGGAACAGCCATGTTGCAGGCGAGTAGCAATCCTAATCGCCTATACTATAGGCGATTAGGAGGCTAATCGCCTATGTTTCATGCAATTGGGGGCTAATTGCTAGCAGATGCATGTCTTATGAGCTAATTGCTAGCAGATGCATGTCTTATGAGCTAATTGCTAGCAGATGCATGTCTTATGAGCTAATTGCTAGCAGATGCATGTCTTATGAGCTAATTGCTAGCAGATGCATGTCTTATGAGCTAATTGCTAGTAGATGCATGTCTTATGAGCTAATTGCTAGTAGATGTATGTCTTATGACCTAATTGCTAGTAAATGCATGTCTTATGACCTAATTGCCTATAGACTCCTGAAATGCATGTCTTATGACTTAATTGCCTATAGTTTAGGCAATTAGCATTCCTAAATGCCTGTTGACTTTCATAATCGCCTATACTGCTGCTGTAAGAATATTTTGACATATCGAGACCCGATTTGACACCTAGGAACATGTTAGGAACCCCGTAACATATCTAATAACTTGGTAACATATGGTCGGACTTATTTACGTGATACTTGAACTACGTGATGTAACTTGTTGGACGTTAACGTATGTTAAGTGTGATTGCATGATTGTATGTTTGAGAGGGTAAGCATAACACGGGGAGTCTCGGGTCACCAATGGGATGTCGAGTCTTGTACTTTGGGTTAATTTAACAGTCACGGTGTTTTCAAACGAACTTGGTTATGGTCTGGACATCTAGCGACTAACTAACCTGCGGGTTATTAGTCTAAGTACTTGTAACTGTCATATGTTAGGTCGCCGCTTTACGGGACTAGCATAGCTTGCTGAGTTTATTCGTATTACGAAGTAACGCAACCTAAGGTGAGTTTACGGCCCCTCTTTTAACTGGTTTCACTTTTCGGGGGAGAAAACATGTGTTAAAACTTATGTTTGGTAACTACTGTCATACTATGGGTTTCTATGGTTTACTATACGATCTTTGGAAGTCCCGGGGGGAACCATGAATGTGCGGGTTAGCACAACGGGAAATGTGAATAGCGCTATTGGGAGTGACCAACCCCGCTCGTCAGCTTGGAGGGCCGGGCGAGTGCATATTGTCTCAAACAGGAACAACAGGTTTACTATTCGGGCACGACATCTGGTTTGCGAGTTAGTAATGGTTTTCCAATCGTAGTAGTAACAAAACATACGCCTAGCTAGCGTACTTTGGTTTTCGATTTGTTATAGTATGGACAGGTTGAACTTGGTATTGTGATTACAAAACCTGTAAACTCACCATCATTTTTGTGCTGACGTAAACTTTTACATGTTTTCTCAGGTCGCTAAGGTAGCACAATGGAACTAGGGCGCACGCGTCTGCACGGCGTCTAGTTAGGATTGCATGGTTTTCAAACGTTGAACACTTGGTTTATTTTGGATTATGTTTTGAATAAGCTTCCGCTGTATTTGGGAAATTTTAAACTATGTTTTTGAAATTGCATATGTTCATTTAGACTTGTTTATTGTGATCGTTGGTTTGGATCCTGGTTTGTCATGCGCCTCGCGGTAAAACTCCGCAAGTGGATTTTGAGGGTGTGACAATTGAGGCATTATAACGTTCAGTAGTTGTTCACGACACTTTAGTATCATGTAACGATGTCTAGCTAGCATCAGGTATAGATGTAAGGATTGTTGGGTCCGGTTTTACAAACGTTACTTACTTTTGGCAAACTTAAACTCCGTGACTTACCGGCACTTTACGTGTTGACTAACATTGCATGTTTTCTCAGGTCACTAAGGTAGCAGGAAGTCTAGGCGCACTGGGGTCACATTGCGTCTCATCCGATCATGCATGTTTGAACTTTATTTGGGGTTTTATACTACTTACTTTTGGATTATGGTTTTGTAAACTTAATTTGCTTCCACTGATGTCTTTTGGTGTTATGTAAACTTTTAAAACTGCATGGTTGGTTTTATTACGTATTTTCATATCACATAGTTGTCGTTTATTGTGACCGTTGACTTGGATCCTGGTATGTCACGCGGCTTGCGGTAAAACCCCACAAGTGGAATTTGAGGGTGTGACATATAAGCTAACCCATTTTGTGCCCACTATCCCAGAAAACTTTGGATCCGCCACTACGTGTATGTTATTGGTTATATGGGGAGGGGGTAGTTGCGTCCATATATTCAGGGAAGGATAGAAGTGGCCAGGGAGATTTATTTGAAGATATCCTCGATGGAAATCGATTGATGAGATAAACAATTGTTTCAAAGGAAAAATGCCAGAATCGTTGTGGAAGATAAGACTGGGTCAAAAGAGCATGACCGGTTTCCACAACATCATGATTACGCCGCTCAACTATCCCATTTTGTTCACTAGTATAAGGACATGAATGCCGATGAAAAATGCCAAGTTTTGTGAAGAATGGAGAAAGGTTACGAAGTTCCCCTCCCTAATCGGTTTGGACACTTTTTAATTTGGTGTTAATTTGACACCAGTCAATAAATCAGGTCAACATCCGTACACATTTTACTTAATTATGTCATTTCATGTGCATATTAGACATTTTAGAACTCACTATACCCCCAGTCTAGTAAAGCCTGAACTATTGCAGAAATTCAGTGGATTATCCGTTTACGCATACAACACCCAAAATATCCGAAACAATTGGCATTAAACAATCAAGCCAGTCACATGCTCGACAGAGAGCCACTGGATTTCCAAATGCTATGTACAGTCATACAACCATACACGTGACAATACGAAAGTGGGAAATTACACAATTCTACTTTAAACCAAGCAATCCTCAATATGTTCTATGGACAAAACCCACACAAAAATCATGGAACATTAGAACACAAATGTATATTAACATGAGTTAATCTCACACAACAACACATGTTTGGCACCATTTAACACATGCAATAACATTAAGGTGAATATTATTATTACTCGTGATATTCACGCATGAAATCAAGCTTATAACTATGATTACCACTCAATAGGGGTATTCTAATATCATGAAAGACTAGAGGTTACCAAACACATCAAAAATATATATACACGTATATATATGATCGGCCAAACTTGTATAAACATGTATACATAATCGACTACATATACACATGATGATAAGTTGAATGACCTATCTTGAAATCACCAAGAGAATCTTATCATTGAAAGGGACTAAACATATATACACCTCTTCACATATGTTTGTATGCGTGTATATATATACACACACACACAATAGATGCCACCCAAGTTTACACCAAATTGGTATACAAACCAAATTCCCTACACTCACATGTACACGTCCATCTAGCTTCTTTTGCTCTTGTTGCTTTCAATCAGCCCCAAGTACAAGAAAAACCATTGCCTTGTTTTGTTTCCATCTTAGACTAAAATGGATAATGGACAACTGCATGACACAAATTCCTACAACTCTAACCCTTCCACAACCATAACAACTAACTAACAAACATCCTACTTCCTTCATCATCATCGGCCGAAAGAGACTTGACACAAACACATGACAACTAACCATTACCATTAAAGGAACCTTCACCTATGACAAACAAATTCCTAGATGTGATCTCAAACTTAACCAAGAAAGATATTCCCTCTTTGTCCATTACATACGGCCGCAATATATATCCAACACATAAGTCCTTTTCAAACCATCTTGCATCAATGGAACCTATGACACCCATGATTCTAGTAAGATCTTGTACCAACACTTGATGAATCTTCTTCCCTTGACACCTTATTGGCCGAAAAAGAGACAAGAATCACAAGTCACTATCATCCTCACACCATGACAACCTTGTTATACCAATTTAGGCCCTTGATCACATCATGACAATTTCCTAAGGCTTGATGGCTTGCCAAAAAGATTTTGATCTTGCTTCACTTGAGCCGAAGAATAGAGACATACCAAGGCACCATGAATGTCCACATTCTTTATACTAATTTAGATACAAGACAATCATACATAACACCTTCCCATGAATGATTTCTATCCCCATTGGTTCTATATGGATCGACCGAAGGTATATGGAAAGGGACAAGAAGTGTTTTGTGTTGTCAAGGCTTATCACAAACCATACAATTGTCTTTTAACCATATCACAAACCTAGGAGTTTTGACTTGCCTTTTATAGCTTCCATTCCTAGTCCTACCTTGTGACCCATCGGGTATAAAAGGGTGGGTAAGAGTTGAGTTTTTCACACACACATCAAACCACAATCTCACTTACTCTCCTCCCTTAGCTTTGGCACACTGTAAACCACCCCAACCTCACACATTTTGACCAAACACCACTAGGGACTCGCATCTAGGAAGCTCACAAGACCACGGTTCCATTCGATCATCGGGTTTTGAGGTATGTTATAACTTTCCATAATGCCTAATCTGTCTACCATAAATTCGGCCCTAACCCTTCACCTGAGCCTCAAATCCTTGTAACTTGAATACACACACACACACACATATATATATATATATATTAACAATCAAAACACTATGATTATCATGGTTAAGACATACAAAGGTCTAGTTTGTATGTATTCCTTTACACATACACGCGTATATATGCATATACACCACAAAATATGATGACATGATCAATACACGAGAAGGTTCGCTTATGCCCGAGGTGTGTATGCATATGTGGTGCTAAGTGATTAACTATACTTTAACAATTCTAAGCTTTAACCTAAGGATTACACATACACGAACATACCTTATGAATTGTAAGTTTATACACGAATACATAGGAAACTACAATTTCACACACCCATGATCCTTCCCTTACACGTAAATTGTCACCAATAAGCCGGATATGTGACGTCAAGTAACCCTATTAAACCACCGTGTTATGTTAATATTTCAGTTATAACCACAACATATGTCAAATCAGCCCTAACATGTGTTAAACATGCCTTTAACATGTTAACAATAGAACACATGTTAAAACACTCGCTTTCCAAGAAAAACACCACACATGTTAAATTGGGGAAATATTCCATAACTCATGATAACATGTGGGGCCCGTTTTATTAACAATAGATACGTTTTTTCAATAAAACACCCGGAATTCACGAAACCGTACATTTTACAAAATACACATAAAACATTTAATAATTATCACATGCACGAACAATGGCCCACATATAACAGGCACAATGGTCCACAAGTCGGGTGAATAACTTGTATGGTAAACAACAAGAACGTACAACTTACTATGTCCTTGATAATCATAGGGCACTTATTGTCGGGACAGTAGTTACCTCACTTCTCTACTTTACTAGACCACACATCCAGTTACCAGGCGAGTTTCACAGCCCCCTTTTACTGTTTTACATTTTTGGGGATAAACATGCTACATTTCTAGTACATTACATTTTGTGTGATATTCTATCATGACTACCATGTGGAACATGAGATATTCGATTCATGAGCTCAACAGTCCTCATACTTACATTTACATTATAACCATTATCTAACAATAACCATGGAACACTTAAATAGATCTATTGGGTTGACACCTCAACTCTTGGTTAGTCGCTCTAACCGGTTACATTCAAGAGAGTGTTAGTATTCTACTATACATAAGTTGTCTTTATTGTACAATGCGCGAGGCACAATAGTCAAGAGGTTTGGTTATGGGACTCCTGGTTTGCATAGTAATCATTCGCTTAGCTAGCTTTTGATTAGTCATACACGAATTTCACAAGCACCTTACATAGTACATTAAAACCTGTAAACTCACCGACATTGTGTTGACAAACCTTTATGCATGTTTTTCAGGTAATTGATTAGGGGGAGCAGGAACTTGGGAGAGGGGTTCGAGTGTGCACATTGTGGTATCATCACCTACACCGGTTGAGACTTAATAATGTTGGTCATGTTATGTTTTCAGCATTTGGTCCATTAATTTCAAACAATGTTACTTTTATTTCAACTTTGTATGACTACATTTACCGTTTGATGATATCTATTTGAAATTACATCTTACGTGTTGCTCGAACCTTGTGCTTGAAAACCTTTCGAATCACATCCCCATGTTTTCGCCTTGGCCAGGTGTGACAGTTAAATTATCGTTCTATCATTGTTACAAAATGTGTAAATTTGTATATACATCATATTTGTGTACAAGCAGAAAATACCACATATAACGGGAGTGATGATCAACGCATAACAAAAAAAAAACAATATCCATCAAGAGATACAATAGGAGAGGGTTCTCAAACATCATCATATATCAAATCCAAAATATTAATATTACTTTGAAATTTAGAGTTATTTGAAGAAAGTTTGGAAGATTTTCCCAACTGATAGGGAGTACATATTTTTGTAGATACCGGTAAAGAACAACTTGAAACAATTGACTAAAAAACACGTTAATGTGGGTATCCAAGACGTTGATGCTAAATGATTGAGAGAGCTTTGGTTGTTGTAAAGATATACATTGAAATGGTTTCAGGTTGTGAAAGATGGATAGAGTAGAGGCTATTTTCACTTGGACCCATAAGAAAGGTAGTGTGTGAATACTCATTCGTCACAACAAAGAAAGAAGAATGAAATTCAAAATAAATATTATTATCATGACAAGACTGTTTAACAAATAATAAATTATTTGAATTGCATGTACGTGAAGAATATCATAAATCTTAAATGTTTTATTAGGTGAATAGGATATAGATGAACCAATGTGTAGTATGGGCAAAGGTTTTTCATCACCAACGTGGAAGGAATCATTACCATGTGTGTTTGTACCCACACTTTCCTTTAACAAATTAAAAGTTCCAAAATGCTTAATCCTTGGGAGTAAGGAAGTATGCCGACATGTAGCGTGTACAATCGTCTACAAGTAGGAATATATACTTTTTCAATGCATGTGCTGGTCAGGATACATATAGATCTCCATAGAAAAAAATCCAGCGGTTTAATGAATCAAACTTAGTGTATTTAGGAAATGGGGTTCTACTATGTTTTCCCTAGGGGTGTTCAGAATTCGATTCGGATTCGAAAAATTCAAAATTTGACTTAGTTCGATTCGATTACCAAGAATTTGATTCGAATATTGAGGATTCGAATTCGATTCAATTCGAATTCGAGTCCAGTAAATCGAATACGAATCGAATATGAATTTATGATTTTAAATTCGATTCGAAATTCGAATAAAAACTATACATGTGTATTTTTTAAATATATATACACACATACACATTGTTATATACAAATTGAAAAAAAAAAGAACTTTTAAATTTTGGTCAAACTCTAAGAACCCATAGTGTCTACAACTTTTACCATAACCATATTTTACATATTTACCTTATACATCACAAAACTCTAACAAACTATACTCTCTACTATTTTTACTATTCCCATATTTGACATATTGTTGTTTATCAATTTTGTAGATTTGTATTTTATATGTTATAAAAATAATGAGTTTGTATTAGTTTTAAAACTAAAAGTAAAACAATTTATTATTTATGGTGAATTTGAACTAAATCGAATTTATTCGAATTCGAGTTTCTTATTTGAATCGAATAAATTGAATTTTAAGCGAATACGAATCGAATACGAATTCAGGTAAAAATATTAAAAATTTGAGAAATTCGATTCGAATAATTCGAAAATTCGTTATTCGATTCATTGAACACCCCTAGTTTTCCCGATAAAAATGTGTCACATATTTGACTAGCATGGTTTATTCTAGGAATCCCTTAAACCAATTTCTTATGGGTTATATCTTTTAATTGCATTGAAATGTAAATGGCCTAACCTGGCACGCCATAACCATACTTTGTCTTTGGTAATGGACAACAAGCCTATTGGTGTCCCAATCCTCGATTTGATGTTTTAAAATATGTTATTCGATCTCTTGACCCTCATTAGAAACTTTTGATTCTAATCATGTAACAATAAAAAATCATTCTGCATGATCATTTTTCACCCTATCTCTATCAATTGCCCAAGGATCGGTATGTTGCTTTTCAAATTCGGAATGTACTAGACTTGCGAGATGATTCTTTGTTCCTGAGTCTTACATTACAATAACATTGAACCCTTGCCTTTATTTTCCACATAAGACCCATCATCGAATCATACCCGTCCATTCATCAGCTTCCCTGAAGTGGCAGCGTATGTTCGTTATATGGTGACTTTCACTGTTGTCTAAATACCATAGGCTTTGATCTCTCGTGGCATATTTCTCCAGTTCTATCAGTCACTCATTCAATAGGACTTCCTCCTCATCACTTTTTTCTTCTACGAACGACATCAGTCGCATTGGTTCTTTATCTTCTTGTACAAGATTAGACTATTCTTCTACGCCACCATTGTGCTGGCAATATTTCTTAAAGTGTCCAAAGTTTTTACACTTAGAGCACAAAATTTGGTTTACGTCTCCTGTAAAGTTCCTCCATCCTTATATATTATTCTAGGCTCTGTGTGAGGGGCCTTCATCTTTCACACTCTATCTGTCACTATTATCTTACAGTTTCCCCGAGATGGGTTAAACCTGCCTCTTCCACGGTTTTTTAATTGTCTTCCTTTACCCGAATTGTTGTCATGATGTGAGAGTAAAAATCTATCTTGATTATCTCTCGGGTTTCCTGTTTTAGACAATATCCTTTCCTCAAACGTCTTGAGGCTTCCAATCGTTTCCTCTAGCTAGTGTCATCTTATCCAAATCGGAGATTGTTCTATCGAAGCAACAATTTGAATAAATCTTTTTCGCATGGGATTCAGTACTTTGTGTACTAGGGTTGATTCACTTAGAATTGTTCAATATTCACTAGCCTTGTAACATTATTATTGATCTTTGCAGAAAACACATCAATTATGTCATCTTCCTTCATTTACAATAACTCAAATTCAGACATGAGTGTTTACAAACGAGCCTTCTGCACCTGAATTTCACCGATATGCCTTGTCTTCAATTTGTTCCAAATATCCTCTACTTACCTGATATATGTTAAATTATACATATATAAGTCCCCGATTAAACTCCCAAATTGCGCGTTTTCGACTGTTTCTGCATTAATTCGGTACTTAATTGACTTGTATTGTTTTTGCAGGTCTTAAACGGCGCCCCAAAAATGAAGTTGATGAAAACGGGTGAAATATGGACAAAACGAACATTTCCTGCACATTCTAAAGTACGCTGACCTAAGTGCGTCGTGCATAAATCTGCATAGTTGTTCAGACCAGACTGACTCGGCAACACAAGATTGCACTGCCAGTGCTTGAGCTCGTGCAAAGAAGTTTCTTGGTGACACTGGTCCACATGGTCGTGCAGACCAAGTGCACGACCGTGCAGACTCAATCAGCTCGGTTACACTGCCAGTGCACAAGCTAGTGCAACATTGTACTCGGTAACTTAATAATCAGCACGGTCGTGCAACTCATGTGCACGACCGTGCACCTTTATTAGATCAATCATTCACCCATTTGTCTGACCACGTAGGCATACTTCATGATCAAAATAAAGTGCGCGGCCGTGCAGACTTCTGCACGGCCGTGCGGTTTGTTAAATTTTCTATAAAAACATAGCACAACCTACTGATCAAATATTGGGTATTTTGGAGATGATTCTGGGCGATTTTCTGGACCTGTAACTTGCTGAGAAGTCGGATAACAAGCTCTGAAGGCAATCAGAATCCATTATCATCATCTAGTCCATCACATTTAGCATTTTATGGTTTGATATTTTACATTAATCTTGTTCAAATCAGTTTGTTTCAGCTTATATGTGATGATTATGTATTGTATTGTAACCTACGGGTAAAAACAAATAATATTTAGTAGTTAAAACAATTGTTTGTATGTTAATCACATTTTGTTTGATTTTAGTGTTTTTCATGTTTTAATCTTGATGATCATATTGCAACCATGTTTCGTTGTTGTTGGATTTCTGGTTATAATTGTATGACTTTGATGATTATTGTGCTGTGTTAATCGGATACATGTTGAAAAACCGTCCGGTTAATCGATCGGTAGTAGACTAGTAGACTAGTTGACTTGTTAATGTGTTTACACCATGAAACTAGAAACGGGTATTGGTTTGGTTAAAGTTAGGAGAATAACGATTAGAAATAGTTATCGGCACGTAAAAGAGTTTAAAACGCTTAATGGTGTTGTTATTGATCTTTGACACGGTTGTTGATCTTTGTGAGTTATTTTGGTAAAAATGGCGATCTTAGTAGATTTGTGTTCAAAGTTGGTAAAATGGAATAGTTTGTGATATGCTCTACTTTATGCTAATCTCGGTGGTTGTATTGTGTATTCGGTATTGCTTTCCTTGATTAGTGAGGTTAGAAAACTCTTAACAGATGACTAACTTATCTTTAGAAGATTTGCATGAGATTGTATCAATAGCTCGCTAATGAACAATTTGAGGTGGTTAACGTGTGTTATCGTGTTAGCTTTCCGTATAGTTGTCATGTTAGGATTCCCGAAAGGGATACTAATTGTCTGAAAATGGGAATGTTGACCCCACACCTTTTTAACATATGTTATGTAGTTAACATGCTAGGGTTGTTATTATAATGTCTTTATATTTATATTTGGAGTCTTACTTATGTTAATTTAGTATTTTAGAATTAATCTAGTTTAAAAAACTTCCTACTTTCTTTTACTGGTAAATTGGGGATAAAGTTTAAGTACTATTGCATCCGCTCGTGTCCATGGATCGACATCTGGTTCTTATTTGAGCTTACTACATATATGATACGGTACACTTGCCTTTTTGTCTGTGTTTTAATGTTAAGTTCTAAACCATTTTTATAAATATTAAAACCAATCGTGTGTAAAATTCATTGTAAATCCATGAGTACATTCGCACACGTCAATACCTGGGGTCTACAACTTGCAATACGACAACCTCCGCCATTGCTTGGAGCAAATAAGCGATAGCCGCCTTGTCTTTCTTTACGTTAAGATGTGTTCCTTCCGTGGGTTCAATCATTTCCAAAGTTCGTTTGCATCCAGTATGGTTTTGATGCATATAGCCCATATGGTATAATTTGTTGGTTTTAAAATAAGACATTTGTGAGAAGACAAAGACCTAAATTCCTTATGAATTATCAATTTGTTGATTCGAACTACTCTGTGCATCATCCATGAGTTCATATCAAATGACGTTCACTTTGACAATATGTAATTCTAAAACCCTATATGGTTTCTTGTTTCTACACCAATACAATTAAATCTAAATTCAGATGAGAGATTTGAAAAACCTGAATTGAAGCTTGTATTGAAAACTTGATTTATCTGAATCCGGTTGACTTTTGATAATACCACCCAATCGTGTATAACACTAAATTTGTAGAGGATTCTTCCCGGCACTCTAAACAAAATAGAACCAACCATGATTTTGTTTCTAACGCCGATTTGCTCTCCGCACGAACCAAAAATCGATCGTTACCCTTGAATCAAACAATTATTCGAAATCAATACCCTAGTTTCGAAATTTATTCTTTCCAACGATCTCTAAGACTTCTGAAATTGAACAATTGATGATTCCAATCTAGAGCCTGATACCCTGATACCTTTGTTGACCCTAATCTTTCTCTCTTGATAAGAAACAACATTGAATTTGACAAGAACTTGAATTTGTATTGCTTGAATATATTATTACTGACAGACTACAATCTATTTATACTAATATAATAGACACTATCTATTTGACACAACCCTTGATGAAACAACACACCGTTGATTGAATTGGATGTGAATCAACGTGTCTCTTGGTTGATGGAAGCGTTGAAGACGTGTGACCCATTTGATGCGTCGCATCTCTTCATGTTTTGGCGCCAATAGTAATCGACATATCCAAGCGCATCCTTTGGGATTTTACCACAATCGATTCATGTCAAATCTAGTCCCTACTAATACGTAATATATTATTGTGCAACGACCCTTGTATTGGACCCTATTGTTATTATGGTAATTAGGATAAGCCCACGGGCTCAGTTAGGTTTCTGGGGTTCCTTGTGATCTCTATATATTATAACCTAACATTTCAATAATATTATTTACTATTCTATTATCTCTCATGGTATCAGAGCCAGCCAAGGCTCTCTACCGTCTCCACCACGCCATACACAAATAATCAAACCCTAGCCGTCACCACTTTGAGAAAAACCCTAGACAGGGCGGCGTGCCGCCATTTCCGCCGCCGCCCTGTCCGGCCATTGTTTGTTTCTTGTTCTTTTCTTATATTTAGTTCTAAATAACGCCTCATTTTCGGTTATAGATCACAACCATTATTCCATATTCGTCCACTATTTATCTCCTTTGATCCATCCTACATTCCTACCTCTCCATACCACAAAAAATCCCTTTTGTCGCCGCCTATGTTTGTCTTTTCTTCCCACCACCAACATCCCTTTTTTCTTCTATTTTTTCAAAAGTCAAACACGGATTCATTCACTCACCACAAACATCCTCTGTTTCTTTCTCTGTTTTTTTTCCTTTCTCTTATTTGAGTTCCATCCCTCTGATCTTTAGTAGCTTTCTTTTGCTTTATTTCTATTCCATTCTATTTCTTTTCTTATCGTTATTCTCTAGCCGGATCACGGTCTACTACCACCGATCTCAGCAGATTAAACGACGGTTTAGTCGGACATCTTTGTTTGATCTAAGCATCTCACTTTTTCTCAAAACCGCCTCCTGACAACGGTCACCGGGCTTTCACCATCTCTTTCATCTCTTTGACAACCCGCCTCACGACAAGAGTCGTAGGGTGTCTATTTGTTCTTCCTTTTATCTTTTTTTTTTCTTTCTTTCCACAACCTCTCTTTTATCCTTTCTTTTATCTTTTGTATTGTCATGGCCAATAAAAATGACATTGAGACTTTATTGGGATCTAGTGGATCTTGTTTGTCATTGTGGGAAATAAAAACGAAACCAAACATAGGGAACTTGTGGACCGAAGTAAAGTCATTATTGAAGAGTACGAGTATGTCTATTTATTATTATTATTATTTTTTTTGGCAAAGAAGATTGCAGAAATACGGAACTGACCTGAAGGTTGTGGATTTATGCCAAAATTTTGGACTTACTAGTCAAGTCAAGAACCGAGATCAAGACTAGTTTTTTTTTTATGTATTTTGTTTTTTATTTATGTTTTTTTTTCAGTCTAAGCGTCCGATTTTCTACCGCTTTGACTGCGGGGGAGTATTGGACCCTATTGTTATTATGGTAATTAGGATAAGACCACGGGCTCAGTTAGGTTTTTGGGGTTCCTTGTGATCTCTATATATTATAACCTAACATTTCAATAATATTATTCAGTATTCTATTATCTCTCAACTTGTAGTTTGATTGTGAGAGATTAAGTCACCAGTTTTCTAACTTTTAATATCTATGTAAAAGCTTTAAAAAATCTGAGTTATGCTCTTATATGTACACAATACTTTCATTAATTTATGGTTTGATATTGCAGCATGCACCTAACATTGCTATAGTGATTGGCAAAACTACCCAAACATCTTCCTGCATCAGATATGCCGGAACGAGATTGACATGATAATTAGAGATGCTAGTACAAGGTTGGTAGGCCAAGGATACTTGAGTTTATTTGCCAATGATACTGGGAAAACTATCAACTCATCGCCATTTCTAATGGTGAAGTCTCCAGCTCATCTTTCCTAAGTAACGGCTAAGCACATCGTTCCTAAGTAACGGTTAAGTTTTCAACTCATGGCCATTTCTAGATTGGTAAAGTCTCCTTGTCCCGTGATATCTAACGAGATTATAAAGTTGGGTAGTGATCTACATTCATACTGGCGTCGGCCCTCATTGTGAATGCTGATAAAAAAAAAAAAGATCCCTCATTGTAGTAATTCCTATGTTTGGGCACCTAAATAGCTTTTCATAATCTTAATACTTGAACAACTTTCAAAACTTAACGTATATTTTCTAATTTACATTTACAATATATTTAAAGCTGTGCTATTTGAATAGCGTCTTTTGTCTAACGTGAGCCGCCATCAATAGACACCCTTTATCCTACGCCATCCTCACCTCTTCCCGTGCACCATGGAGGACCTCATATACTCTCCGCGTAGTTGTTACCAACCACTTTAATTTCTTTTACAATTCATCTTATCCCCTCACTCTTTCTCTCTATATCCACTGTACTCTCTCTCTTATAACCATTTTCTCTGGCTTTCTCTTTGGTATCTCTTTAGAAACCACCGCCGCAGCCTTTGTTTTGATGGTCGTGGGTGCAGGTGCTGTGTGTAGATGGTGGTCACAATCGGTGGTGATGTTGGCGGAGGTTGGTGATAGGTTGTCTTACGTGATGTTGGTTGTCTTACACTTTCGTGACGAAGCCCTAGGCGCTAGGGTCGTAGTCGAGGCTGATGGTGGCCCTTAGTCATGAAACCCTAGAGAAAAGGCAGAAGTCAATTATTTTAGCGGTGGTGGTCATGGCGGTGGCGGAACTGTTTGATGGCGGCGCTGGTTATGATGGTTGTCGTGATGACAGTGGTGAGGCAGTGGTGGTGTGGGGAGGAAGAATCATTAGACAGAGTGGTTGCTCAGAGATGGTGCATTTGTTTATAAATATTGAGGTTTTTGGTTATGCTATCCTTTGAAGAATTATTCCTTTCAAACCGAATGAGTATTTCCAAGTTCATAAAATGTGTCATTGTTGGTGATGGAACTCTCATTTGCTATACCAACAAAAACTTTCTTGTCCTGCTGTAACTGTAAGTGTTGTGTCTGTGTGTATTTGTTGAGCTTTTCTTTTGGGAAAACTCATTTTACATCTCTTATTTTTCTTGAATTTTAGCTTATTTACCTCCTTGTACAACTTCCATTGCAGAAAGTACAAACCACCATAGCTATTTTTTTTTTTTTGCTGATTATAATTTGTTGGTTTAGTGTTCTTATTGTGAGTTACACTTTTTTTTTACAATTAACACTTTGCAAAGTACACGTCGCCAACTCACCCCATGTGACATATTCTTATATTATATGGTTTGAAGATTTGATAATAGTTGCGTAAAAAAGGTACCAATATGAGTGCATGACTAGGCTTTAATTTTCCTCAATGTCCCGGCTATTCATGGAACGTGAGAAGTAGCTACTCACGGATGCAACTTGGAATGAATGTCGCGCAACGCGCGACGAGAAACTAACTAGTTTATATATATTAAAGAGCTTTTGTTGCATTTTTAACAAAAAAAAAATGGTTTGCCTTTTATCTCCTTTATAAACGCATTTTTGTTGAAGAATATTTAGCCCCAAAACAAGATTGGATTTATCAACTGAAATTAGTTTATTATGGCCTAATTATTTGTAACCAAGACCGATATAATTAGTTATACAAATTTATAAACCCAAACATTGGCCAATTGTTTTTTACCTCGACCTATTCTCACCTCTAATAACGAAACCATAATAATATGAATAACCGAAATAATTACTAAAATGAAAGGGTTATAAAAGTTGCTACTATGTAAAGAATATAAGTTAAGACAAACCAAATAAAGAATACATATACTCACAAATGCATACACACGGACCAATTGCATACATACATTAAACCTAACATTTCTCTCTATATGTTTTTTTCCACACGATCAACACCATTCACACGACACTTTCACAGCTGCTTCTTTTATTTTTCACTGCAACAAGAAAAAAAAAAAAAAAAAGTTGAGCAATACAACTTATATAACCAAGTTTTGTTTTACTAAGCTCGAGCTCAACTCATCTAACTTAAGAAAACTTGAGTTCGATTTTAAACCGTTTGAACTTTGAAGCTTTGTGTCTAAAGCTCAATCAGACTTTCAAGTCATTTAACAACCTTGAGTTTAGTTATTTTGTTTCTTATTTATTATGTATTTACTTTCTGACTGATCCGCGAGAGGGAAGATCTACCCAGCGTCTTGCGGACGTCCTTGTGTTTGGCTGGGCGGGGGGTAAGCATGCGTGTGTCCACCTCATTGGGGTGTCCCCATTGGTGGGGCTGAGAGACAGTGGTTTCGTTTCGGGACAGGCGGGTTTGAAGGCGGAAGCCAAGAAGGTGTAAGCACGAGGGAACATGTTTAGAGAATCAACATGTGTTCATTCCGTTTGCCTTCGACACATGTGGATCCCTAGCCCATGAGGCAGTTCACTTTATGGAGCGGGTGCAAAAGGTAGTCCACAGTGACTCGCAGAGCCCAAGGAACCAAGAGTTTGCATTTAGTAGAATATGTTTTGCGATTCAAAAAGGGATAGCGGCGCAGCTTGTTGCTCGCTTACCCATTATCCAGATGTAATTTGATTTTTATTGTAGAATGAAAACTATTTAGAAGTTGGAATTTTTATTTTTATATATTTAGAATAACAAGCATAAAACTTGGACTTGTTTAAGTTCAGCTTGAGTTGAGAACCGAACTTGATTATTTTACAAACGACTCGACTTGCTTATACCCCTAAATATATATATATATCCATCATCTTCGACATATGCTAGAACCGTTTTCTTGTTAGAAAATGTATGTAAAGTTTACCTGTGTTTCTTCTTATTCTTATTAATCTTTTCGGCGGCCATCTTTTCAAACAAGCTTCCATCATAAACGGATCTAATGGTGTCCTTTTTCAATAGCCCATCTTTGTCTTTAGCCAAGTAATACAATATCTTCCATTCTGAAAGACCACCAATCCTACACGATACACCGGGGTCAAACCACAAGAAAGCGACCATGTAAACTATCCTATATTTATAGCAAATTTTTCTTTTTGGGGGGGGGGGGGGGGGGGGGGTCAACGGATCCCTGAAAGGTCAACAGACCCAGTCGGGGATCCCTCTAGTTTTGCCCATGCTGATTGATGATCATATAATAACATATTAAGAGGCGCGTATTCTTACCATCCTCCATAATCTTTGGGTTCCCGGTTTCCTTTGACGAACTCATCTAATTCGTCTGCTGTCAAAGCATCCGGATGTGTGCGTGCGTATTTGTGGAATATCTCCTCAAACTTGGAATTAACAAACCTTAAACATAAAGTTATGCGGTTATTAATCTGATTTTGGTTACTAAATAATCTATATTCATCGTTCACATGCAATTACAGATGAGAGAATGATACCTTCCATGAGCATCATAGACGCCAGAGTCACTTCCATGTTTCGCCATTTTTATGTTTTCAACGTGGATTGGGAAAAGTAGATTAGGACACTTCTTTCCCTGCTTCAAACGAACTCAAAAATGTTGTTATAACTTGATTATAAATATGTGTTTTATACAAGGGGGTGACAATTGTGTCCGGTGACAAGATGACGAGTTTCAGATTGGCAAGTTGGACCTGTGAATCTAAACACCACTCGTGTATTTATTTTTTCCATATTGTTAAACATGTATTTTAGTACTGAAATCTAAAAAAAATGTAGAGTAATTACATAATTACTGTTGTAGAGTAATTACGTAATTACTCTAGTGTAAACTACTCTAAGTGTAAACTACTCTAATTACTCAATATTTGTATTTGAGTTTAAAAAGATTGACCCTAAAATATATATTTCTTTCTAGTTTTAAACGGGTTGACCCGTTTTATTAACCGTTAAAACATGTCAACCTAAACAAGACTAGTTTAATTAAATGATTTAAACAACTCAATCCAAAAAACGGAGTTGTTTATTAAACAGGACAAATATAAAACCTTATTAGAGTGTGGGGAGTTGGACGAAGGGGAGGGGGATGGCGTGAAACAACTTTCACTCTCCTGGGCGTGGGGCAAGGGATGGAGTGTGGTGATTGGCTGCTTTTGTTTTTTATTTAATTTTAACACACAATTAATATTAATAATAATAATAATAATAATAATAATAATAATAATAATAACAATAATAATAACCCCTTCCCCCTTCCACAATTTTCACCCTTAAAACATAAACCCCACATGGCGCATCATGCCTTTCTTCCCCCCCCCCCCCCCTCCACTCCCCATAGTTTTATTCCGGTGTCTGATATCCATGGTCGATTCAAAACTTACCTTTTAAAATTTATAAAACTCTCCTCCCATTAAGAATATATATTTTAAAAAATTTTATATGAGGCTTGTGGTTCTAATCTTGTCCATACTTGAATCAAGGATACTTCATGTTAAAGCAATGTAGTATTCTAAAAGGATTTTAGCTTTCTAAAGGAGGTAAGGGATAGAGATACTTTCTGTTTTCTGAAAAAGTATTTGATATTAAATAAGCAATCCCAAACAAATTAGACAAATACCATTATCAGCAAAACATTAAGACTATCGGGAGTGAGGGCGGGAGAGGGGCGGGAAGGGGGGGGGGGGAACACCGCCGCCGGTAGGGCGGGAAGGGTGGCGTGGGGCGGAGGGCGGGAGGGGATCCACTGGCGTGGGGCTTGGGGTGGGGGTGAGGTGGCAGCGATCTATTGATCAGTTTTTTTTTTTTTTTAACTTTAACACAATATAATATTATTTCCTTCCCCCCCTCTTCCCCCCTTCCACTCCCCACAAGGGTCCCACAAGTGCCACATAGCGCTTCATCCCCCTCTTTCCCGCCCCCCACTCCTTATAGTCTAACAATTCTTATCAAAATATTAATTATATCAACCATGCAAATAATAACCAAATAAAATTAAATAAAAAAGATTGGATATAGATTACACATACAGGACGAGTTTTGCCGCTAAGACCGACATTGATGAAGACTGCAGCAAACGAAGATAACAGAATACCACTCCCAATTGCTCGAAACCCTAAATACCAATACCACAAACCAATTCCAAATTAACAAAACAAACATAACACAAACACAAATCGTTACTCAATAATCGATGAAGAATTAAACATCACAATTTTCTTCTTTTTTTTATCAAGTTATAAAATTATCCATATCATATATCTTGCCAAAGAGGCCCGCTTACGGCTGTGCGCATATAATGTATATATGTGTGGTCTTCGGGGGGCAAAAGTAAAGTTGCACTAATTATAACGTTATTTTACGAATTTCGTGAAAATAACGTTAAAAATGAAGGACAGTTAATCATGCATCAGGTGGTGGCGTTGATAGCCAAAAGACAAGGGGGTACATGCACGAGTCGGGTTTGTCCCGATTGCTAAGTGTTATGTGCCTTATGTCTAAGGCTTGATACAAAACCACTATTGAGCCGGAAGTCTCACTGGAAGCAGCCTCTCTATTCTAGGGCTAGCAAATCGTGTATACCCGATCTGTTAAGACACGAACCTGTTAAGACATGAACACGAAACATGTATACCCGAACACGACACGATAACTTATCATGTACTTTTTCTAAACCTGAACACGAACCAGTTTATACCAAGTTAACACGATAAGACACGATAATACCTGTTTATACTTGGTTAATACGATAATACATGAACATGTTTTCCAAATCCGACACATTAAATGAGTATCATCAAGCATTAAAAAGGTAGAATTCCATCTATAAAAACATATAACTCCAATACTCTACCCCACAACCTATATTTTTTTTTAAAAAAAATCCTTAACATGTTTTAACGGGTACTAAACAGGTAAACAAGTATTTAACGTGTTTAGACACGAAAATTAATAGGTATATTTCGTGTCTACATGTATAGGACACGAAACCTGTTAAGGTCATACATGCACCTGTTAAAATCATGTAGATTTGTGTCGGATATTCGTGTTCGTGTCTGAAATTGCCAGCCCTACTCTATTCCCACGGGGTAGAGGTAAGACTATCTACATCTTACTCTCCTCAGACCTACCTCAGCTTTTGCTATTGGTGGGATTAACTGAGTATGATGATGATGATGATGATGATGATATATCTTGCCAAAACAACCAATTACAAAAAAGTTGTCGTACGATAACCTCTTTTGGTTACGGTGTAACTTGTTACCCATTTACCTACTACTTTTTTTTTATAGTTAGTTGTTTGGGAAGATATATATATCGAATTGTAGCAACCAATTACAAAAAAATTGTCAGCAGGTAAAACGGCAACAACGTACACCATAAACTGCACCTTGTTGCTCATTTACCTGCCATCTTTTTGTAATTGGTTGTTCTGGCAAGATATATGTATATCGAATCGTAGCAACCAATTACAAAAAAAAAAAAAAAAAAAAAAGTGCAAGAGGTAAACCGGCAACAAGCTACACTGAAAAACGCACTTTGTTGCTCGTTTACCTGCACTTTTACGTAATTGGTAGTTCCGGCATCGAATTGTAACAGAAAACAAAACGAAACGAACCTTGAAACGTTTCCCAGGGATAAATCACACCGTCGTTGTTACGATCGAAGAACTCGACGTGTTTTTGCAACACGTTTTGATTGTTATCGATTTCTGCATTCATTTACGTACAGAAAATTGCGTGATTAATATTGCAGTGATGTAGAAACACAAAAGGAATTGAAATTGAGATGTTTAAATGTTTGTAAATTGTTGTATACCTTCAAAATGATCAGATTGTACAGCCATTGATTGATTGATGCTTTGCTTGAAAATTATTATTATGCAGAAAATGCGTAAGAAGTGATTGCAGAATCGTGTGTTGTGGAAGGAAGGATTAAAGGCGTGAAAAAGTTGTTTGAGAATAAGAAGAGATGTAAAGGGTTTTATAGTGGGTTTCAAGACGAGGTTACTTTATACTTTGCTAAGATTTTGAGAAAAAAAAAAAAAAAAAAGAAGAGAAGGGTAACAATTTTATTTTTTTAATTATTATATTAAATATATTATATATCCTTAAATATCATAAATATTCGAATTTAGCTTTTACTTATACATTTCACGTTTTAAGTTTTAAATCGTTTGAATGTTGCACCTTACATGGTCTTATTAATTAACGTGGTATTAATTGAGGACTTACTAAGTTTTTCTAGTGACGGGTTTCCATGATGATGAAAAAGAAGATGCGTGTTGTGTGTCTATGGAGTACTTGCTAGAAGGATGAGGTCGCACGTTGCGATTGATAGTAGGTTGCTATCAAATAGAAATATCACATGAATTCTTTTGGTAGATCATTGAAGAGGAGGATCTTTATGGGAACAAACATGGTTCACATAAATTCATGATACATAACTCGTATAATAAATACATGATAAATAAATAGGTAAAATAATTAAAAATTGTGTAGAAAATATAATATTTCATAAAATAATACATGTCTACGTGTAACAAAATAATGCATAATCATTTTTTTTTACATATAATCAAATACATGATGGAATAAATAATAAAAACATATAGTGATATAGAGAAGCATATTTATCACACGAAGAGACAAACATGGTAACACGTGTTAACACTTTCACTACGTCCTTAACAGTGTGATAAACTCATGGTCATTCCTTCTCTCTCATTTAAGAGTAGAGTTGGCAAATTGTGTTTTAACGGATTTAACAGGTCTTTGACAACGCAAACAACACAAGTTTTTAAACATGAACATAACTCGTTTAATCACTTTATATGTCATGTTTCTAACACAATTATATATTTAATGTATCAAAAAATAGATCTTAGCCTCCTACTTTTTTGGGTTGACAGTTCACCTGTCATCTTTATTTAATGTGTCTTGTTCGTGAAATGACAAATGCTATTTACACTCTAATAGGTTTTGCAATACAAAAAGGGGTAGCGGCGCAACTTGTGGCCGTTTACCTACGTATCACTTGTAATTGGTTGTCTTTGGTTCTTTGTGCTTCTTTTATCAGAGTAAAATGTTGATTTGCGTGTTAAAAAAAAAAAAAAAAAAAAAAAAAAAAAAAAAAAAAACTCTAATAAAAAATTATTTAGAAAAGAAAAAAAAATACATAGCATACCTTTTCAGTAAACAAATATAATTGTATATTATACTGGGTAAATACTTTCAGCCCTATTTACGAGTACAAAGTTACATACTCATGTCAAGTCATATTCATATTTTTAGTTTTTAGTATTTTGTTTTTTAGTATGTTACAATATGTAGTGCAATTTAAAAACATAAAATTAAAATGTTATTCAAATAAACGGTAATATTTTAAAGAGGGTTGTCAGTTGTTACCTCCTTTTGCCTTTTGGGATATGGATTTGACGTAAAGGCTCCATATAAAGAATATTGTTGAATTGAAGTGATGCTGAAGGCACATATCCACTATTTTCAAACAAGTATTTTTGTCCCGAAAAAAATTATCTAAATAGTTAAATATTTATTTTGTACGATATTAACACGTTTGAGGGGTTGATTACTCTAAAATGTTAACGTGAGCTAGTTTATTTACTACAGGCTTTTAGCTCCTACGCTGTATTCCCGAGTTCAGTGGCGAATCCAGAAAGTTTTTTAACAGGGGGCACAACTTTTGTAGGTTAAAAGAAGGCAGGTTAAAACAAATTGGGTCAAAATAGTCGGGTAAAACCGTTTAATAATTATCCACTTAATGATAGATGGGTAACAAATCTAGTCGGAATATAAACTAGTGTTAACAAGATAGTAAGTCAAGTTATATTATAAGCAGGTGATAACTAGATTCAACCATATTGAAGTAAATATTTGAATAAACATTTTGGAAACTAAAAACACAAACAATGGCGGAACTAACAATTATTAATTGGGGGGCGATCATAATAGAAGTTAATTTTTTGATTCCTAGGTGTATGTTGGTTACTTTTTTTAATGAATGTTTTACCTACAAGAACGGTTGATAGATTCTTTTAACATTACATACTTTAATATTAGCATATTTTTTTTGTAATAATCTCTATTTTATCAAAATATATCTAAAAAAAATATCTCTACATAAGGATTAAAAAAGCTTAAAAAACATAGTAAACTAAATAAAACAAAGAAGGAAAGGTTATATTGTATCAAATTAAATGCCATTAAGGAATTGTAAGGTCACAAGCTAAACGGTAGAAACTACCTTGAAATTTGTGTCACTTTAAAGAAATAAAATAAAAACACTTTTGAAGTCATCTTCTAGGTTTAGCCTTAAGACTCATTCTAAACAGATACATGCCGCCACCATCACCGGAAAAAAAAAAAAAGGAAATATATCCATACATACACATGCGGTATCGGATGGACGGTGGGCACATGCCCACCCTCCTTAAGGAGTGCATCCGCCACTGCCCGAGTTCATGCAAAAGAGAGAAAAGAAAAAAACAGAAGGAAAAAAAAATGTTTGGCTATATTTCAGAGTTTATTTTAAGAAAGGAAATGGAATGATGGAAATAAATGTGCGTTTCAGAGATTTTTTTTTTAAGGAAAGAAAAGGAAAATTGGGTAAAATTATACCATACCAAATTGGAAGAAAGTGAAAGAAAGTGAAAGGAAAGAAAAAGAAAAAAAAAGGAAGAAAATTTCTCATGATTTATTTGGTGTAACTTAATAGTATATAACATTTGTCATTAAAAAATTATATAAATTAAGACGTATATAAATTATATATAGCATATTTAGTATCAGAAATGGGTTACGCCATGATAGCTTTGGTGGCAATGATAGAAGATCTGGGAGATCTTGGGTTCAATTCTTGAGCCAAATAGGTTTTATCGGTAATTTTACCGTCGTATCTACGGGCTGGTGAGTTATCAGGTTTTCCCCGGAATTGCTGTTTGCCAACTCGGGTACTCCGAGAGTACTTGAATTTGTCGAAAGAGTGCCTTAAAAGTGCATGGGTTTAATTTGTTGCCGTTCAAAAAAAAAGTATTAAAGTACAGCCGATGACCTTATTAGACTATGTGTAGTGGCCTCCGTTTTGGGGCGTTTTGACCCCTATAGCGCCGGGGAACACCGCCCCCCCCCAGGCGCTATAGGGCGTTTTGGGTGAGAAGCATTTTGAGGATAACGAGCGTTGTGTTTTTGAAATTGATGATTTAATATATTTTGACCGTTGTCAAACGGTCATTTCATTTATTTATTTATTTATTTTTTTTAAACAATAAAATCTATCTATATATATATATATATATACATATACAACACACAACCAATTCACAAATACACACACTCTTACAAACCAAAACCAAATACAAACCAAAAACCAAACCTATGGCAGCCTGGACGAATCAAGAGCAACTGGAGTTAGTGCGGGCGTGGATAAACGTTAAGGAGATCCCGTCAACCAATAGGCAGGCTTTTTGGCCCGATGTGTTGGTCGAGTTCAACCAAATCTTGGGTTTGTGATGTCTAGCAAATTAATAAAGTATTTAATATTTTTATTTAAATAAAAAACAATAATTAATCAATCATTACCAATCATTTATAACCCCCACATAACCCCCCTTCTCACTACACCTCTTTTTCCATAACCCCAACATAACCCCTTTTCTATTACTTTTTAATATTTTAATCCTATAACCCCCACATAACCCTCTACCACTACACATACCCTTAGACACTAATCACGTTCGTTATGAATTTAATTTGCTTTAAATGCTTTAAATGACTTTCTGTCACATGTAAATACGTCCAGGACAAGAGAATGAACATTAAACATGTGAACCCTTATCTAGACTTTTTAAACACATCATTTTATATTTTCAATAAACAAGCAAAAACGACATTATTTTAATAGTTTTAACGTTATTTTACTAATTTCGTGAAAATAACGTTAAAAACGACGGACGGTTAATCATGCATCATGTGGTGGTGTGGATAGCCAAAAGACAAAGAGGTAAATGCACCGATCGGGTTTGTCCCGATTGCTAAGTGTTCTGTGCCTTATGTCGAAGGCTTGATACCAAACCACATCGAGCTCGGGGTCTCACTGAAAGCAACTTCTCTAATCTTAGGGGTAGAGAGGCTGTCTACATCTTACCCTCCTCAGACCCTACCCTAGTTTTGCTATAGGTGGGATTAAATGAGTAGGATGATGATGATGAATAAACAAGTTAAACCCATGACCTCTTGGTCTAATGGTATGGTGTCCCCCTTACAAATGTGAGGTTGTAGGTTCAAATCCTTGCAAGTGCAAGGTGAGGTGGAATTAAAGTGTTAAAAATTTGCCGTTAAAAAACAAGTAAATAATAATAATAAATAGCGGGATGCTTAGTTGCGCGTTGCCCAACTTTCGACTATGTTTGTGAGCGATTAGAGACCTATTTACTACACAACAGGCGCGCTTTGTTATTCGCTTGTTACCAAAACGCTAAGAAGCTATTATCAACCAAAGCAACCAATATATATTGAAATTCAACAATGGCAAATTTGTTTCGGACATAATAACTAAATATCCAACTACAAGTCCACTTTTATTCATCAACCATCACCCAAAAAATCACCTTCCAAAAAAAAAAACCATCACCCAAAAAACGCTAGCAAGAAGCTAGGCCATAGTTACAACACCAAAAACCATATTAAAGGAAACCCATTTCGCCCAATCGATCTTGTTTCTTTTTGCCCGGTTATTGAACCACAAAAAAGGACATCGCTTGAGTTTCAGAAAAGATCTTCTCAATGGTTCTTCACTTTCCTGTAAAAATCAATTCATTTCGTGCGTTCCAAAACTCACGGTCTAGCTATAGATCTAAACGGGATCTAGAGGGTACATGCCAACCCTGCAATTTAAGGTCTACTTTTTTAATGGTTGTCTAGTTATTTAGTTTAAAACAAATAATGGGATGTTAGTAGCTGTCATGTTTAGTAGGGCTATTGATCTCAAATGTATTACCAAAAAAACAAAAGCACATAACATCCACGATTTTAAATGGTTTTGCAACACAGGCAACATATGATCTTCAATTGAACTATACCTAAACTCTTATACTGATTCATACAAAGACCTCAAGCCTAACCATTGTGTTTTCTGCGAACTGACTCCCATATGTAAATCCTATACAGTCAACAAATTATATAAACCATAAATCAAAGGTAAAAACGTTATAAGATCCCATAATTAACACAGTATGATGATGACAAAGCAGAAAACTGTAAATTTAAAGCAAATAAGAAGTTACCAAATTTTCAGAGATGAAGAGCCATAGTCACATGAACCGCAGTACGCTCCGGTTCGTGGTACGAAATCGGGTACGCGGTCGCGCGCATTTCTAAAATTCGGTACGAGGGGGGTAGCTTCATTCGGTTCGCCAATTCGGTACGTGGTACGGTGTACCCTATAAGTTGGTACGCCGTATCGTATCTAAACATTATACAATATATAATTTTTTTCAAATAAGTCCAATAAATATTTCATAATCATAATCCAAAACAAAGTTCATAATTATAAGTTCAAAAACATAAAACAAACTAATCAAGTTCATAATTATAAGGAAACAATAGACTCTTCATCTAGCAATGGTAAGCGAATAGTCACCATAATTGCTGCAGATTTCGAAGCATTTAATTCCGATTCGCGAATCGCATTGAATCTAGACAGCGAATTCAACAATCCGGTACGCGAATCTGTGATATTTGGTTCGAAATTCTACATAATCGGGTACGCTCAATTTTACGAATCGGATCGCGAATCCTATGCGAACGGTACGCGAATGTACCCGATTCCGGTACGCTCGATTGGATTCGCGGTACGCAGGTAGATTAGTGAATCCTGTGACTATGTGAAGAGCAAGACTGGTGCGGATTCCATTGAAACAGTGGCGAGTTTTAACACGCCTAAATTGAAGCAACATCATGTTTAGAACAAAGGTGACTGATATACGTTTTTTTGTTTGCCACATGTTTCTTTTGTGACTTGTTTGACGTATTCAGGATCATCGCATATCAAGACATTGTCAATGTTCCATATTACACCTATAAAAAGAAGCATTTGAACCTCATAGAGGAAATAGTGCACATAATTAATGCAATAAAGAAATAATTGATCACCTACCACAGGTCTAGGCCAACATACCTCAACTTAGCGAAGACATGCACATCAAGGTCAGCCTTATAATCTACATTTGGAATAGATTTGTTGATAAAATGAACCAACAGACAAGCAAATGAAGGCAATGACATAAAAGAAGAAATAAAAGATGGTTGGGTTGTCGATCATAGTTGCTTTCCACTTCCTTTTGTAGTTCGGGTTCTTGATTTTTCAGTCATGGGATATTTCAAAAACCACTCGCGTAAATCCATAAAGCATGATGAAAAGTGCATACATCTTTGGGGCAATGACTTAAAAGAGGAAATGAAAGATACATGGGTTATCGATCATAGCCCCTTAGAATCGTGATTGCTGCACTGGATTCATCAGTTTCTGAAACAGAATAAGTGAAGAAATTTATAATTAACCAATCAAGTATAAACATGTTAAAATGTTACATATAACATTTACATATCACTTTTATTATCACTTTTATTATTATGTCACTATTATTATCACTTGAACATATTGCATAAGAAGTGTTTCAGGTTTGGGTCAAGTGGAGCTTGTTATTACTATGGAGCTGGAGTTGGGCTGAATGTGATGTGCAGATTAGAAGATTAGAAGTCCAGTTCGTGTAGAGTCCAGTTCGTGTAGAAGTCCAGTTGTCTGCTGAGCCCATATCAACTTATAAGGCCCATGCCAGGTTGGCAATCCGGGTGAAACAAACACATTGTGTTTCACCCGTCAAATTATCTTTCTTCGTTTGATCGTGGCCATTCATTTATCTTGAGAGATGTGTTGTAAGATGCAGTATAAATAGCATGTGCTTTCTCTCTCTCTCATTCAGATCAGTTCAGTTTAGTTTGTTCAATTACTTTATCTCTGGTTCTCTCTCACCTAGGGTTTACATTTACAGTCTTTAGGTTAGATTTGTTTGGGTGTAATCAGCAGATCATCAATAGGTTTAGAGATTGTTGAGAGGGTCTTTGTTGTAATCGTTTGTTCTGGAGATTATTGTTCTTGATTAGTTTGATAATAAAGTGAATATACCATTGTTTTGACATGGTATCAGAGCCAAGGCTTTGATCTGGTTATTCACTGGGTATTATCTCTGATCTGATCGTGTATTGAATATCTTGTAATATCTTGGAGTAGTCTTCAGATCCTTATTTGATCTTGGTGGCTATATGTTCTTCATGGTTGTGTGAAGCTGATTGTAGATATTATCATTGTAGCTGAGTGAAGGCGATGTGCTAGGGGTCGTAAAAACCCTAGCAAACATTATTTGCCCTTTTATCCCCAATCAAAGGATAACAGGATTGGAGAAACCCTAACTTGGGTGCTTATTGGTGAGATCGTTCTTACTTGTGTTCTTGTTTCTTTGTTTGTGTCTAGGAGTCGCCTGGCGGGGTTAGGTGGACCGGCATTGAGACTCAGTACTTGGTTGTGTCTTGTTTAGAGGTCTAGGTAAAAGGCTCCCAAGTTAAGACTTGCACAGGCACCCTTGAGTGATGAACCTGTGATCTGGCCCCTGGCTTGGCTTCGCCTGGTCCTGTTTGTGTTTATTTGTTCTTGATCTGTTGTTGGTGCGTTTCTATGCTATATGTTTCTAAATTACTAGTGTGTAATAGTGTGAAACATGGCTGATGATGACAATCCTATTATTCATAGTGATAATAATTTTGAGGATGAAACTATTGTGGTTAATAATAATGGGGTCACATTAATAAGTAAACTAGATCCCAGTAACCCATTATACTTACACCCTAGTGATTCAGCAAATTTAACTATTGTTAATGTGAAACTTAAAGGAACAGATAACTACAATGTGTGGGCTAATGCTATGATCTTGGCACTTCAAGTTAAGAATAAAATTGGATTTATCAATGGTGAATGTGTAAAACCAACTGATGATATTGTTTTAGAAAGGCAATGGAATAGGTGTAACTCAGTTGTCTTGACTTGGATTCTAAACTCAATCTCTGAGGAGCTTTACTTGGGACAGGTTTATTCCAAGTTAGCCTCAGAGGTTTGGAAGGAATTAAAAGAAACTTACAATAAACTAGATGGGTCTGTAGTTTTCAATCTTTATCAATAAATTAATTCTTTTTCTCAAAATGGAATATCTGTCTCAGAATACTATCATAAGCTTAATGTCATGTGGAATCAGCTTGATCAGATACTGCAGTTACCTGCTTGTACCTGTGAAGCTGCCAAACAATTTAATGACTTTAATAGTATGATAAAGTTAATGCAATTCCTTATGGGACTTGATAATGTTTACCAATCTGTTAGAACTAATTTGTTAATAAGAGATATTTTACCCACTGTTAAGGAGGCCATTGCTATAATTTCTAGGGAAGAATCCCATAGAAATTCTAGTACCTCAAGTGTAAAGGACCCAAGTCAAACAATGGGTTTCTTTGCTAAGTCAAACCAGACCATTGATAACAAAAGGAAACTTAAGAATACAAATCAGAATGTAAAATGTGTTCACTGTAATAAGACTGGTCATAGTATTGACAAATGTTTTGAGATCATAGGATATCCTAGTTGGATGAGGCCTAGGTCTGGTCAAAATAGGAAAGGTATGGGTACTAATAGTATTAACACTGCTTCTGCTAAAAGTAATAACACTACCTCTCCTAGTGTTTTGACTTCTGAACAGGTTGCTCAGTTGCTGAGTCTGTCAAATAAGAAACCTGAAGAACCTTCTACCAGCTGTAATGCTGCAGGTAGGAGCAATATCTTCTGGTGTTCTTTTAGTTTTTGTGGTAATTCAAAAAGAATTTTTTCATTTGCTAGCTTCAATGACAAGTATAGGATTTTAGGCTGGATTTGTGATTCAAGGGCAAACCAGCATATGGTTATGAGTGACAAAGGTTTAATAAATCAAATTGATGTTAGAGATTTAAATTTAAAATTAAATCATCCAAATGGTACATTTGCTAGAGTCACTAAGATAGGAGATATTAAACTCAGTAATGATGTCACTCTCTATGATGTGTTTGTAGTCCCTGATTATTGTGTAAATCTTCTGTCTGTAAATAAACTTGCTAAGGATAGTAAGATGATTGTGTCATTTGATGAGTCAAAATGTTATATTCAGGATTCTTTAACCAAGAGAGTCCTGGTGACTGGTAATGAACATGATGGTCTTTATTTCTGTGGTGAGTCTTCTGTCTTGTCTTGTGCTAGTGGTATTAGTAATGAACTAACTAATCTGTGGCATGCTAGATTAGGTCACCCTTCTGAAACTGTTTTACAAGTTTTAAAAACTGAGTTAAAAATAAACAATGTTGGTAATGATAGTCCTTGTGAGACTTGCCATAAGGCTAAACAACATAGGGAACCATTTCCCATTAGTGAACACACAACTAATAACTTAGGTGATGTTGTTCACTTGGATGTATGGGGTCCCTATAGGGTCACTAGTAGAGATGGTTTTAGGTATTTTCTAACCATTGTTGATGACTATACTAGGGTTGTTTGGGTTTTTCTTATGAAGTCTAAAACAGAAGTCTTTGATAATATTGTTTACTTTACTTCTTGTTTATTAAATCAGTTTAAAAAGAGTGTTAAGATATTTAGAAGTGATAATGGCACTGAATTTGTCAATTCTCAATTTAAAAGTTTTTGTAACAAACTTGGGATTTTTCATCAAACTTCCTGCCCTTATACTCCTCAACAGAATGGTATAGTAGAGAGAAAACATAGACACTTGTTAAATGTAGCTAGGTCTCTATTGTTTCAAAGTTGTTTACCATTAAAATTCTGGTTTGAATGTATTTTAACTGCTGCTTATCTTATTAACAGGACTCCATCTTCTGTGTTAAAAGGTAGAACCCCATATGAACTGTTGTTTGGTTTTAAACCCTCTTTAAAACGCCTTAGGGTATTTGGGTGTCTGTGTTACAGTACTGTTCTAAATAATAATGATAAATTAGAAAGTCGTGCTGATAAGTGTGTATTATTAGGTTACTCTAATGAAAAAAAAGGTTATAAACTTTGGAATCTTGAATCAAAACAAATAGTGTTCTCAAGAGATGTTAGGTTTTATGAAATGATCTTTCCATTTAAAGAAAATCATATTAGTAAAAATTTTAATCCAAATGTTTATGAAAATGTAAATAATACAAATTTTTTTGACTTTTCTAATGAAACTGTTACACAACACTCAGCTAGTCCAGGGCTTCCCAATGATGATAGGAGGGTAAATAAGGTCTTAGAATCAGAAGTTCATGGGTCTCAGCATCCAACTCATAGTATTGATACTACATATGGAGATGCTGAGACTGAGGACAGTCAGCAACCAAGTAGGACAAACAGTGAGTTAGGCAGGGCTGAGCATGAGCATTATGATCATGATCAGAATCACAATTCTGAGGGAAACTCAGTCCCTGAGACTCAGTCTAGTGTTGTTAGAAGATCAAATAGGCAGTCTATGTTACCTAGAAGACTTGAGGATTTTGTTATTGAAGGGAAGGTGAAGTATGGTATGGAAAATGTAGTTAACTATGCTAATCTATCTCCTGAAAATGTTTGTTTTGTTTCCATGCTAAACAAGTTTGTTGAACCTAAATTTTATCATCAGGCATGTAATGATCATAATTGGATCAATGCCATGAATGATGAAATAGAAGCTTTACTTAGGAATAATACTAGGGATATTGTAGACTTACCTAGTAATAGGAAAGCAATAGGCTGCAAGTGGGTCTACAAAATCAAGTATAAAGCTTCAGGGGAGATAGATAGGTATAAAGCTCGGCTTGTTGCCAAGGGCTTTAGTCAAAGGGAAGGTATAGATTTTGATGAGACATATTCACCAGTTGTGAAAATGGTTACCATAAGAGTAGTGTTGACCTTGGCTGTTCAAAACAGCTGGCCTTTGTTTCAGTTAGACATCAATAATGCATTTTTATATGGTGATTTGATTGAGGATGTTTACATGAAACTGCCTGAAGGGTATTATTCTAAAACTGATTCTAGGGTGTGCAAATTAAAAAGGTCTTTGTATGGACTTAAACAGGCACCTAGAATGTGGAATGAAAAATTAGTTAGTGTCTTATTTGAAACTGGATTTGTTCAAAGTGTGTGTGATCATTCTATGTTTATAAAATGTAATGAATCTGTGATGATAGTGTTATTAGTATATGTAGATGATATTATTATCACTGGAAATTGTCCTGAGGAGATTGAAAATGTTAAAAGATTTCTTAAAACCAAGTTTCAAATTAAAGATCTAGGAACCCTTAAGTACTTTCTTGGTATAGAGGTAGTTGATACTCAACATGAACTAGTTTTGACCCAAAGAAAATATTGTATGGAATTATTGGCAGAGTATGGCATGTCTGGATGCAAACCTGTCAATAGTCCATTGGAGTCAAACTATGTTATTACATCTTTGTATGATAAGGAAAGTGAAAACCTTATTGATATTACTGGATACCAAAGACTGGTTGGCAAGTTAATTTACTTATCTCATACTCGTCCTGACATAGCATATTCAGTGCATGTGTTAAGTCAATATATGCACAAGCCTACTAAGGCTCATTTCAAAATAGCTATGAGAGTTTTGAGGTATCTAAAGAGCTGTCCAGGGAATGGTATAAGCTTTAGGAAAAGTTCTCAATTGGACTTAAGAGCTTATGCAGATTCTGACTGGGCCAAATGTCTAGTATCCATGAAATCTGTAACTGGTTTTTGTATATTTTTGGGTGATTGTTTGATAACTTGGAAAAGTAAAAAGCAGTCCACTATATCTCGATCCACAGCTGAAGCTGAGTATCGGTCTATGTGTACTGCAACATGTGAAGTCTTATGGTTGTTAAATCTTCTTAGTGAATTAAAGGTTGAGGTTAGTATTCCTGTATCTTTATATTGTGATAATACAGCTGCTATATCTATAGCATCTAATCCAGTTTTACATGATAAAACTAAACACTTTGAAATTGATATATTTTTTCTAAGAGAAAAAGTTTTAAAAGGTATCATTAAACCTGCAAACATAAGATCAGCAGATCAAATTGCTGATATTTTTACAAAAGGGCTTTTGGCTTATCAACATGATCAAATTTGCAAATGGCTTCGAATGGTCAATGCGTTTGGACAATAAAAGTGAGGGGGGGGGTGTTAAAATGTTACATATAACATTTACATATCTCTTTTATTATCACTTTTATTATTATGTCACTATTATTATCACTTGAACATATTGCATAAGAAGTGTTTCAGGTTTGGGTCAAGTGGAGCTTGTTATTACTATGGAGCTGGAGTTGGGTTGAATGTGATGTGCAGATTAGAAGATTAAAAGTCCAGTTCGTGTAGAAGTCCAGTTGTCTGCTGAGCCCATATCAACTTATAAGGCCCATGCCAGGTTGGCAATCCGGGTGAAACAAACACATTGTGTTTCACCCGTCAGATTATCTTTCTTCGTTTGATCGTGGCCATTCATTTATCTTGAGAGATGTGTTGTAAGATGCAGTATAAATAGCATATGCTTTCTCTCTCTCTCTCTCTCATTCAGATCAGTTCAGTTTAGTTTGTTCGATTACTTTATCTCTGGTTCTCTCTCACCTAGGGTTTACATTTACAGTCTTTAGGTTAGATTTGTTTGGGTGTAATCAGCAAATCATCTATTGATGATCTGCTAGGGTTGGTTTAGAGATTGTTGAGAGGGTCTTTGTTGTAATCGTTTGTTCTGGAGATTATTGTTCTTGATTAGTTTGATAATAAAGTGAATATACCATTGTTTTGACAAAACAAAACTAATGAATAAAATTATGTATAAAACAAAAGAAACAAAGCATATGTAATTTATATTATCACTTTGTCGGTCAACGCTTCAAAATTTTCAAATAGCGTATCAAGTTTCAGCAATCTCCCTCGTCCGGCTATCCCCCTGTGTCTAAGTCAAGTATTTGATTCCCTCTAGGATAGTCCTACTTCAAAAATGAACCATCGTTGTTTCTTAGGTTCTCGCGTCCCTGTGCCCAAAAGGATGGGTAACTTTCTATAGGAACTGACTGAGAACGCCCAATGTGAACTAGGCACTCATGACCACGTATGTCTGTCTTGTGAAAGCACCACATAACTCACCAAAACATGCAGCCGTTTCCAGTATTGCGCGTTGCGCGATTGCTATAAACTTTGTTGCACAATTATATTTCGTTTTAACATATTTAACATACCTATTTCATTCATACCTTTCTTTTCGTTTTAACATATTTAACTCGACTAATACATTGGGGGTTTTGCTCAAATAAACCAATACTTGTTCTGGTCTCTTTTCGAAGACAAACAACATGGTAAGAATCACGTTAGTCTATAGTCTATACCTATTCCTGCTGCCACTAAGACCCCTGCAATCAATAATATATGTTCAAAAGTTTCAAATCATATCAGTATAAAAAAACACCAAACATTAGTTGTTGGATTTTAAATACAAAAACAACCAATGTGAAACAAAAGCAATTAAGTAACAATTGCAACAAACATGTAGCAAACAAACTGGATAATTTTTGAACATGATTTTATGCTCACCAAAGTGACACTTTAAATGGTCTACTATCGTTACTTCTTTCATTTGTTCAGTCATTATATTCCTTCAAATGTAACTCAATTTTATTAATGATAATAAACAACCAAATTTGATTCCTCAAACCCTTAAATAAATGCATGAATTCTATTATTAGATCATGGGTAATGGTTAATGCCCTCTAAGGGGCATTTTTTGCCACATCATCATCATAATATCCCTTTAAATAATGTGTAATGGTTAACATCTTTTTTAATGCCCTTTTAATAACTACTTTCCTTATTTTTCTCTTCTTTGGGCATTATACTAGAAATACCCCTCCTTCATGCCCCTATAATGCCCAGGGGGTGGTGTTAAGGGCATTATCAAACTCATTCATGCCCACATAATGCCCATTACACATGGCCTTATAATCTTATATTTGAATTCCAACTTTCTTAATTAAACTGTGTGTGTAGGCAGAGACAACAAAAAAGTTTAGATCACCTTAACTCCATTGTCATGAATCAACCCACAAACCATAGAAGTGAACAAATTTCCATTCTGATATACCTATTGCTTTCAATCTACCAGATTTGTACATGTTTCGGTATTTTTAACGGCTCAGAACAGGTAAAGTGGTTATCATGGCGACATAACAGGTTGCGATTAGCAAATAGTGCACTCGCCAACCTTGGTATGCAACGTCAAACCTGATTTTCTTTCACCTACATCATCATAGCCGGCAAACAAATTCAAGATGCAATGACCGAATAGGACCTGATCTTAAAAACTCTTCATTCCAACATTTCGGTCAACCATTAAGCTGGGTTGATAATGGCCAAAGCAAATCAGCATACAAAAGCCCATATATAAAATCTGAAAATAAAAACACTAAACGATTGAGGGTATAATCTATACAGAAATGTCGGGCTAAAGAATCAGAATAAGACGGAGGAACGGTGGAGAATTTACCTCTAAATCTTCTTGTCATCGACTGTCCACACACTCTCTCTCGCGTCTGTATCATCAAACAACCACAACTACAGATGATCAGGAAGACGAACCACGGCTACCAACGCCACCATTGACAAAACACCAAACCGGTAAAGATGCCTAAACAGGCCGCACAACAGTGCTAGTTCATTGTGGTTGCAAATAACATATTTGCCACACAAAAACAATGAATATAACAATTATGTTGATCTCATCATCGCCTATCAGCGTATTAGTTCACAAGTCGTGTCAAAGATTTCCAAACTCAAAAGAAAAAACTATTCATCAACGCTTGTAGGGCAAATTAGCTGAATACAACAACAACACACCATCTGTACTGGAACATTTATTGGTAATATATTCAAACCAAACAATATAAATATCGTTATCAACAACAGAGATGGAAAAAAAAAACAAAAGCACTATTCATGGAAGTTGATAAATAAATATATAGGAGAATTAATAATCCCATGGATACAAACTGCAGCTGAAAGGCTCAGAAATGCCAGTTCATTGTGGCTGCAAATAATATAATTGCCATGCCAACACAATGAGGATAGCATTTATTTATTGTCACCATCGCCTAACAGCGTATAAGGCATATATACGTACACCGCTAACTCAAAAGGAACGAAGAGATCATCCACGAAATACCAAAATGCCTCAAGAAACCACTTTATACAGTTGCCACTTTTTGGCCATCTCGTAAACAGTAAAATGGAGTTCCTTGAACATCTGATCGTTGTAAGCAGGGGATGCGTTTCTTATCAATCAGTGTTGTGGCTCAGATCTTGTTGAAAAACGTGGCGGTAAGGTGGGTTGCAGGCACACGCCTACCATCCAACACCCATGCCATGCCATCCTCGTCACATGTCCGTTTAAATTCGAGACTCATCACTGCTACCAAGTAAACCGATCCAAACGTTAAAATAGCAACAATTAGCGTGCAAGTTGATGAGGCTGATGAGGTAAAACAGTTCAACAACAACAAACCAGCACAACAAATCAGTCTTCGTTTACTTTTTATACAAACATAGGTATTATACCTCCAAATTCAAGTTGGGCATTAACACCCACAGATCCAAAAACTGGTAGAAAAAAACCAAACATATACGTAGGCTAAAGGCTACCACCACCTTCGGAAAACGCACATTAAAAACCCATGAGGCCAACGGCAGCGGTGGAACCGACCGTCGAGGAAAACGCCAGTATCATAAAAAAACATAACCAACCTGAAAATCAAATTGTTTACAGCCATCCTAAATGAACAAACCATCCTGCATAAAGAACGAATCCAAGAACCCCCTAGATAAGCCTTGCTCGTCATCATCGACTAATTTCGTGTACCCAACCCAAAAATGTTAGGGTTTATAGCCATAACCAACTAAAATATTGTCCACCACAAAAAAAGCAACTTCAGAAACCTCTCAAGAAGGCTTTCATCATCATCATTAAATTAAACATCGATATGAAATTAACAAAAAAAATTAGGGGTTACCTCTCAGGCGAGCCCTGGCTCAACATCATCGAGTGAACAATCATACCAACGCGTCGGCACCATATATCAAAACGGCCAAACAAAAACCAAAGTACAAACACGAATTCCAAACGGCCAGATCTGTTAAAGAGAGGATTAAACCGCCATGGCTACAAAACAGAGGTTGCAAAAACACTTGCCGACCTCCAATTCTGCCACGCCAAGCTACGGATAATCTGTATTCTTTACACATATTTGAAACAAAACCGATCGATTGTGTTATTAATAGGTTTGATTAGTAATTGATGATGAGGAAAAATAGCAGACATTGAAGAAGAAGGAGTAGAAAGAGAGAGCAGGATGGAGAAGAGATACCGAGACTGCTTTCTCAAGAGAGAGAGAGAGAGATGGGGTGACTTTTGAAGGAGAAACTATGTATTGTCAACACGTGTACTCCAGGTGTCTCCAAAGCATGACCGGGATCATTTTTTATTAGCAAAAAATTAATTACCAAAAAATGACCCGACAAATTGCTGGTTTGCAAGGTTCGAACCGGGGCAAATTACCTGAACACAACAACAACACACCATCTGTACTGAAACATTTATTGGTAATATATTCAAACAAAACAATATAAATACCGTTATCAACAGTAGAGATGGAAAAAAAAAACCACAACACTATTTATGGAAGTTGATAAATAAATATAAAGGATAATAATAATAATAATAATAATAATAATAATAATAATAATAATAATAATAATAATAATAATAATACATATATAAACACCCCTATAAATTTTTTGTAATATCATACATGAGGGTGGTTTCACTACAAAGTGGATTTTGTCTAAATAGCATGTAAAACGATGAGAATGTATCACATATATGTTCTAGGTTCTATGGACAACATTTGCATCCAAATATTCACGCAATGAAAAACATGGTTATATGTATAATGGGGTTAGGGGCTATTTGATTGATTAAATGCTAAATTATTAAAAGGTCTGAATGATTAAATGCTAAATCATTAAGGGTCTGTTTGGTAGCCTCTTAATGAGGTTCTGAATCATTCAGCTCTGAATGGTTCAACATTCAAACTGTTTGTTTCAAGGCTCTGAATGGAATGGTTAAGAGCTGAACCATTCAGCACTTAACCATTCAGAGTCTCTTAACCATTCAGACCTCTTAATGATTCAGCACTTAATCAACCAAACAGCCCCTAAGTTGAACCTCTTAATGGTTAGTTTTCTTGTCCCACATTAGTAGGAGAACCTTATTAAGGTTAAGCCTAATTCAGTGCTTAATGGTTAAGCTACATTTCAAATCTTAATGGTTCAGCCTTAATCATTCCATTCCGAAGCTGAAACAAATGTGTTGAATGCTGAATCATTCAGCGCTGAATGGTTTAGAGTCTCATTAAGAGGCTTACCAAACAGCTCCTTAGTTTACCATTTCTAATTGTGATGTTATACCATGAATTGTGTGTTATAATAGCATGGTTGCAAGATCGTAATGGTAGAACAACACATTTACAATGCTAAAAAAGTCTAAATGGTAAAACGTCACAATTGTAATGGTAAACCACCACAATTCCGCACATTACATTAGGGCTGTCTACGAGTAAAGTCAAAATGTTTTGGGCCTATAGCCATCAAAAATAAATCGAGCCCTTGGAATTTAAACCCAATAAAAAAAACTATAATGCGACAATAATTTGGGAGAGGTAAATGGGTACCGGTATTGTTAGCGAATTTCTCGTACCGAATCATTTCGGTACTAATTCGGTACTGATTTTTTGGTGTTTTTTGGTACCGGCACTTTCAGTACAGAAAGGAGGTTTTTGAAATTAAAGTTATTGAAATCCTACTTATGATCCACAATGTCCAAGAAAGACTTAGCGGGTTAGTGATCATAGCTATCGATAGCGAAATCATAGATAGTACAAACTGCAAAGAATTGATCCACCAACTTGCTAGAAAGAATGCTAGGAGAGCTTCACGATAGTCGGGTTAGATACTAGTCTATTACGGTCAGTGGCGAAGCTTGAGAAATTGGTCCGGGGGGTCGTAAATCACCAGTCACTGGATGGGACCTAAATTTTTTTTCTATAGCTATGTTTCGGATTTTATGTTCGGGTCGGTGATTCGATTCAGGTCGAGTCAAACATTCAAATATCATAGGCATCGTATCGACAGTCATCACATTGACTGTATGACACGAATAACATCGATAACAGTTTATTTAATAATCAGTCTAATACAATTCCTACTTAAAAAGAATCAAACCGATTAATGTAACCTAAGAACAATAACAAATTTAGGGACAAATGTTACCTAACTGAGAGCTAGGGTTCTGATGTGAAGCAGAGAGCATCTATCTTACCTGCTGTTTTAGGAACAGTCTTTCCAAAGAGACCAAAGACAATTTTTCTCCAATTGTGTACCTTGATGGCTTGATTCTTTGAATGGAGACTTGAAAGTTGAAAAATGTAAGTATGAAATTAATAGGGTGAGATCAAGAAACAGAGTAGAGCACAGAGACTTTAGAGTTTTTTTTTTAGGTTTAGGCTTTTAATTGAGCTTTTTATTTGGATTTTCTCTAAAGAAAAAAAGGGCTAAATCAAATAATTGGATTGTACCTCTCAAAATGGGCCCAAAAGAATAAAAAAAAATAAAGAATAACGATAAACTCGGCAAAATAACCGATATTTTGGAACTTTGTATCGTCCGATATATCGTTAGTTTTGGTTTATATAATATACCTATTTTTTTTCAAAAAAATCCGGGGGTTGAAACCGTATATACCTAAAAAATTATATACGGATACTATATAATCGGAACTTCTGAGCAAAAATTTCAGGGGGTCGGCCGCCCCTCCCCGCCCCAACCAACCCGCGCCAATGATTACGGTATGTAATTTCTCTCATTCTAATACTATTATTTTACTAATTTTTACGTCTATTGTTATACCATTAATCATACATAAAATTTATTTTAAATTATTTAACTCCTTAAAGTCTAAGCGGCCTAAGAGGCATGCCTTTTGGTTTCTCATTCGCATTCCCATTCCCAAGCCCGATTAAAAACAATAGTTTTACTTTGGTTTATTTTTATGAAATTAAGTCTAGAATTAAAGTTCACTTTAGATTTTGAAATAAGTTGTAGCCCCGTTGTTCATGACATAGCATAAATGTCACTTTCAAACACCTATACTTTGCTCTATAGCATAGATGGTTCAAATGCTACAAGGTGTAATTATCCCTAGCCAATTTAACGTAGTTTTTTTATTTAAAAAACGAATCCTGTTTTTCAGGAATATTGGCTCTTGTGACTCTTTTCCTCCCTATATTTTCAGGAATAATTCAATCTTTTTTCTTTCTTTCTGTAAAGACGTTACTTAATCAAGGAGATGAAGCAACTAATATACATAAGCATAGATTCTATTGCAAGTTTGAACATGTCTTTACAATAATATTATGCAAAGCAACTCCAACCACATTTTTTCTTACACGCCAACTCAATCAAGCGTTCCCACTTCATACTTTTTTTTTTTTTTTCGTTCAGACCCTGTTTTTTTTTTTTTTAGTGGAAACCAATGATAATTATGTTGACCAATTAGGCAATAAAGCTTTCACCTAATTAAGCCTTTTGCCGTTAAGCAAGTTAAAGTTGATCAAAATGTCCAATAACGACATCAAAACCGATAGGACAAACAACACCGACTGGATAACGGACGTTTGCGGACCCACAACCTTTTTTTTTAATGGTGTCACTAAAGTCATAGGGGTTCTATTGTACTACATCATCCTCACATGAATAGGGGATCGAGTTAAATGTCATTCGTCCTTGAGGTTTGATCCAGTTTGCCACTTCAGTATAAATTTTTTTTTTTGCAAATTGACACCTGAGGTTTGAAATTTTTTGCTATTTTCATCATATTCACTAACTCAGTTAAAAACTAACGTTAAGGTCAGAGGTAGTTTTGTCATTCTGCCACTTAAATGAGGAACAATTTAAACATTTCATCCTATTATTATTTTCCTCCCTTTAAATAAAACCCTAACCATTCTCCACCACCATTCACCATTCTCTGCACCACCTCCACCACCATAACCACCCTGACTCCACGACTGTAACAACCACTACCCCCTCCCTCTCTCTCTCTCTATATATATATATATATATGTGTGTGTGTGTGTGTGTGCGCGCGATTCTTCTGACTCCACAACTGAACCCAAACCCTCCTCATCATTTTTCCCTGAATTAAAGCCCTAGGTTGAGTCACCGGAGCTTGAAACCTTCGTCACCACCACGACGCCACAGTCACCATCTTCGATTTCCCTTTAGAACCACCTCATAGTTCCAGAATCACATCTACCGTCACCGGTTCCATATCTAAAAACCATATCAGGTGGGTCGTGTAGAAAGAAGGGTCGTTGCAGATTTAATCTCTATATTCAGTGCTCAAGATCCAGAAACTCTTGAATAGTTGAAAGAGTTAAGCTCCAAGTGCGTAAGCGTTGAGTTAATTAACGAAAACAACTCGATTACAGAGGCGATTACGAGGGAAATGTCTGGGGATTAACTTCTCAATGTGAACAGGTAACATATATATCAGGTTCATTGATATCTCAAGTTTGTGATTATTCTGAAGATTGAATTGTGTTGTTGTTATGGTGCACAACTTCGAACCGTTCTGTTCTTTTATGGTGCACAGATTTGAGAATTGGCTTCCCAAGTTCTAGCCACTCGATTATTATTATTATTATGAGAGAGAGGGATATATATATATATATATATATATATATAGAGAGAGAGAGAGAGAGAGAGAGACGAGGTGAGGTGGGGTAAGGTTGTTTTTTATTATATTTATAATATATATTACTAGGTTATATAATGTAAAAAGGCAAGAAAATCACATGGGGATCACATCATAGAGTGATATACGTCTCCCCTTTTTTATTATATTATAATATATATTACCAGGTTATATTCCGAGATATATAAATCTAATATGACGTGACCGAATGTGTGTTACGATGTAGCATTGAAATTAATGTACTATAATATGAAAAAATAACAATTTTAATAATGTGAATAAGAACGAAAAAATATATTAAAGAGAGAATGTACGTTTGGATGAGGAGCAGAGGCAGAAGTAACCATTATAAAGGCGTGATTGAGACGGTGGTCTTGAAGGTGTAACTTTTTTAGAAACGACTAGTTTTGACCTATTTCGCCCCTGACGAAAACACAACCTCCCATTTACATTTTCATTTAGTGTAAAAAATCATAAAAAACTTGGGTATCACACAGGTTATAACTTTGTTTTTGCTTTTTATTTATTATTAGGTTAGAAAATTTAATATTAAATGAGGTTGGATCAATAAAATATTAATGGTTTTTAATAAGTGGAAATATAAAATAATTAGTTAAGAACATAAGTATTAAATAAATAAGAGATAAACATAAAATTATGATTTAATAATATTATTTCATATGAGAGAGTATTGAGATATTCATAAAAATTTTATTTATTATATAGTAAAGATAAGGGTAAATATTATTAATTAATAAATATTGGGTTATTTATAACCTAATTTTTTTTCGGGAATTCAAGGATGAGGATGATCTCATCAAATAACATGTATTCTCACCCCAATCACTTTATTATATATATATATATATATATAGATATAGATATAGATAGATATAAATATTAAATTATATTTAAAAATACAAATATGTTAGAATTGTGTAAGTATTGATCTCATGAATGTTGAGCTCGTTTGTTATATAATATCTAATAACTAGTTTATCCTTCGGGAGCGTTTCGAGATAGACAAATCTAATATGAAGTGATAAAATGCGTAACTATAAAATGAATAGGTCGTTTTTAGATTTTTTTTTTTGTAAAAGATCAACACCCGTCTCTGTACAACTGTCACTTTCTCAATATACTATAAAGTTGTGACGTGAACTCGAAAAAAAAAACCAAATTGGTATCAAAAGATAATGTCATGATGATGATGATAGTAGGTGATTCTGATGTTTAAAGTGAGCATGTGTTAATGATTGACATACATGTTCAATTTTCACTGAATAAAACAATGTCGTATAAAAAAAGTTATTAATGTTCAAAAATCGTGGAGAAAAGTGCATGTGCCATGCACATGAGGGAGATTTTTTTTTAAATTATCACAATATGTCACATGACACATTTAATGAGGGAGAATGACCTTAATGAATGCCATGTTATCATGAGTAGTTTCCTTTATATATAGTTATAGGTTATAGATAATCTAGGTTTAAAGTTGACCTAATCCAAAGATTTAGCCTAATAATATCAAGTAGCTTATGAAAAACTCAATTTATTTACACGCCCAACAACTACTTGATGTTGCATCAATTTTGTTAGTATGTAATGGAAAACACATAAACATATACCTGAGAGATTCGTGAGACCTGCTACTGATGCTGAGAGCGTTTAAGTCGACATAACTGTCAGTGTGTTCGAGTTCCCTTTAGGGTATGCAGTTATGATGGCTAATGATCCCTAGGAGGAATCGGTTATAGGAGAGAGGGAGAGGGTGGAGAATTATGGTGTTATGTTGATAATAATGTGTTAACCCTAATCCCCAGTAATCTATCCCTATTTATGCATACCCAGGGGACACTCTAGTTAGGCCCAACTAAGGATAAGTCCGTCCATAAAAAAAAATCAGTTATGGGCTTATAGTATTTAGCAATTGATCAAACATAATATAAATGATTATAACGGCTACCGATAAATATACAAGACATAACGTATATTTATTCCAACACTTGAGTCAAGAGAATTTGTACCATGGAGGCATATAGAACGATATTAGATGCTTGTGTTGGAATAAATATACGTAACGTTTGTATATTTGCCATTATAATCATTTATATTATGATGATCAATTATTAATATTATCCTAAGCCCAATAACAGATATGTTTTTAATGGGCGGACTATCATTAAATAGGCCTTATTAGGGTGTCCACTAGGTATGTATAAATAGAGAGGTTATTATGAGATTAGGGTTGACACACACAATCATAACAACATAACACCATTAACCGTCCCCCCCTCTCTCTCAATGTGTTCATAACTCAAGAACACACAAACCATCAGAACTGCATACCCTAAAGGGAACCCGATCAAGATGACGACGTCTTCCATTACTGAGGTTCCTGAACGGTTAAGCATATCAGGTACACATTATTATATCTTATGTTTATGTCTTATGTTCTTATTAATATAATCAACATGTGGTATCAGAACGATGTTGATTATATCTATTTAATCATATAATTCGATTTGCGAAATTTGTTTGTAGATTGAATATAAGAAAATAATGTGAACAATCAATTAATGTTACGAATTACGAATGAAGGAACTAAATTGTTTTGGTGGATATAATTCAATTCCACAAATTTGAATATTATATTTGTTTACTGAATCAATAAAAAAAAACAAATTGATTCTTATGCCTAAAGGCTTCACAAATTGAAAGACAAGGATTACAAACATTCATAAATTAGTCTACAAATTTTTCATGAATCCATGAATCATTATGATTGATTCGAAAAAAAGGTTAATTTGTAATATAATTTTATTAGTTGAATTCACTCCATAAATTCAATCGAAGATAACTTGCGAATTCATAAGATAAAGATTATATGATTATGTTTTTTTGGTTGATGTTCTTCAAGAACATCATAAGAAAACCGAAAATTATTATGACTTTTGTTTAAAATTGGATTGAGATTCTGTTTTCGATAATTTAGGACATAACTTTATCTCCAAGGAATTTTCGAAATCAATTATGATTAAGTCAAAGATTTCGAAATTTTATGATATCTTTGGGGATAGTCATTATTTAAATCTGGAAACAGATATTAGTAAATCCCTAAAATTTCGAACCATATTTATTTAGTATTGGTTCTTGAATAATAAGTTTTCGGTTTTTAAGGTTAATGAATTTAGTTCTCGGATTATTAGTTAAGTTTCGGATAATGGTCCTCGGTGTATAAGTTCTCGGTTTTAAAGCTTTCGATCAGGTTCACGTACAGGAGTTATCGGTTAAGGTCTTCTACTTCGAAAACCGAAAATGTTTTTTGAGATTCCATAATGTGTCCGAGAACCCATCTTATTTATCGAGAACTATTAAAGAATCTGAGAACTGTTAAAGTTATCCGAAAACATAAGTTATTCGAATACTCATAATATATTCGAGAACTCATCAGTATATCGAGAACTAATTCTGATATTCGAGAACTCATCATGACATTTGAGAACTCATTATGATATCTGAGAACTCATTAAGTCTTTGAGTACTCATGATTTATTCGAGATCACAAAAGTCTTCCGGAAACTCATCACTTTCGAGAACTCATTAAGTCTTCGAGAACTCATAATTTCGAGAACCCCTTATGTTATTCGAGATCTCATAAGTTTTCCGAGAACCCCTTATGCTATTCGAGAACTCATATAATTTTTTTGAGAACTCATAAGCTAATTCGAGAACTCTTTTTTTTTCGAGAACTCATAAGATTACTGAGAACCCATTATTTTTCGGGATCTCTAATAAAATTTACAGTTTTGATAAAACCTAATGTATCAAGTTTATTCAAAACATTATAAAACATTATAAAACCTTACTTAACTTGCAATAACATTTTGAGGTGTCACTTCTGTCCAAAGGTGATGTGTCACATTAGTTCGTTATAAAGATCTTGTTAAGCATTGTAGCTCGTTCACATAAGTGCCATAAGGTTTCACTTCTGCCCAAAGGTGATGTGTAACAAATTATGTTGGTGAACTGAGCGTATTGCATTAGAACTTTGAGTGTCTCACTTCTGCCCAAAGGTGATGTGTTACATTCACTGTTAGCAACTTAATACTTAAATAAATAGCGTATAGCCAAAGCTAGAGCATGTTATTTAAGTAGCTTATGTTGGTGTTATTATATTATCACATCTTCATATCAAATTTGATCCTCACAATTAATGATCCTTCATTAATATAATGATTATAATCTAAGTCTGCCTTACATCAATACCCAAACACGAAACTAATCTCACATTCTTCTATAAATTACTATCTCAACTAAATGATCCACTCTAATTATCAAAACTAAGAAGAGTTTTCTTAACTTTTGTTCTTATTAAGTTACCTCTTAAGACATAACATTCCTACGCTCTATCTGATAAAGTATTACAGAATAACATTGAGCATAAGAAAGTGGGATACACAAAATGTCTCTTATGGTAATCTAGAAAGCTTTTACTGATTCCTCTCAGGTGAGCTATTAGAGATTCTGAAATTCCTAAGACTAAGGTATTATCTTTGGAAATGAAAGAATATAACGAATTCCTAAAGAAGCATGAAATAAATAAGTCTAACTCTATGGTTAAATGGGATCTGTGAATACATCTTAATATTGAATAACATGACCCATAAAGCTAAGGGTTACACATGGAAATCAATAAATTTCTAGTGCATAATAATTTTTCCATAAGTACGATCAGATGCATTATGAATCAACTATAACACTCAGAAATATCAAAGTAAAATGAGAGTGTTGATAGCAAATTACGTACAGGAAAAGGAACGCATTAAACTAGAAAAGTTGATGTTATTCACCTTACTACCATTAAACCTAAAAGAGGAAGAATAATTACCATAAAGAGGATAATTATAAGGTCTGGAAACAAAATACAAGTACTACCTTCAGCCATAAGTTTCTCCAAAGGGAAAGTCTTACTAAGCAAAACTGTGCCATTAAGAATAGGCATAAGAAATGAGATTACCCATAAGTAAAGAGAATAGCTGGCTAAGATATGTAGTGCCAAATTAAGGATATTTAACTCCACAAATGCTAATTAATTCCAATTAACACATGATGGTTGAGTCTAGTTTTGTACATTTCCTCACCATAATTCAACAAATACTTAAGATGAGAGTTGGTGGCAAAATTAAGGGACTATTAACCATTAATAATTGATCTTAGTGTTGAAGCTTATGATACCTTACGATATTCTTGAGATTACTCAGAATTTAGTATCAATACTAAAAGCTACAATTTTTTGATAGTTACAAGGTTTTAATGACCAAACCAAAGCTACTATTAAGTTAAGCTCTTATATTGTTTGTTGTCATTATCTGAATAGAAACCTCATGAAATAAAACTAGATGATCCAATCACGTTTTCACAACTTTGTTATCATGAAAATGAGAATTTAACAAAGGAAAATGAGACCCGTGCAATTCATCCACTAAGACCAAAATTTCACGAGAAATCATGATCAGGTCACTAAAGGATGCTTGGCTATCAAATCTCATTCTCAGTGACTTTAAAGCATGTGTTAAACACCCTAAACATTAAATGGCGAAAGGAATAAATGGGTTTCCATCATTAGTCATAACTAATTGACATCAGTGGAGCTTAGATAAATATCTAATTGTATCTATTCCGTTTCCTACAGACCAAAAGTATTAAAGAAATCAATTCATACATACTTAATAAGATTCCCTCTAAGTATGTCCTTAAAATTTCTTATGAAATTTGGACGATAAGGGAAATCAAGCGTAAAATATATGAAATATTCTCGTTCACACGCATCGATAAAACATATTATGCGGAGATACTAAGAGACATAAAAGATTAGTGGGAGCATTAGATGTCCTACTTATGACTTGAAAAGGTTACAGAGGTAGGGGGAACGACAATTTGATCTATCCTTAAATTAAACCTCTTGCACTGGACAATGCTCTATCACAACTTGTCTCCTTAGCATTTAATGTACTCTTAACAAAGTTTTGTGGATGCCTAAATATGGGCGAACTTAGATTTCTTACTAAAGTAATCCTCATCAAGAGAAACGACAATAAACATCATTAGGTTGTTTTCTCTATTAAAATCTATGGATCTTCCAAATGTTAGACCTTAAGCATGCTGAATTCATTAAGATTTCTAAGGTAAGTGGGAGCAGAAAAAGTCCTTATTATGACTTTTCGGAAGTACAAGATGCGGGGGAGAGACTCATTAAAATTCAAGACTCATTAAGTTTAACTTCGAATTTAACTTCGATTGTTCCTCTTGTACACCTTACTGCACCAACTTTTACACACTTAGAAACTAATATTGCTCCTTATATACCTGAAAATAAAAACACCTAACTAAAGTTAAGTTTGTATCATAATAAACCCAATGTTCAACTCAGGAGGTCATCTGGGTCTAAAAGCCCATTAAATTTGATGATTATGTAACCTACCTGACTAACACAAAATGGATGATTGGAAAGTTTACTGATCCTACCTCTTCTAATTAAATCATTAGTATCAATCAATCTTCTAAATGGAATAAAGCTATTATTAGCATAACTCATTCCATAATTTAGAATAAACGTTTGGGATTTGGTTGAATAACCTAAAGGTATTCATAATTAAACCAGATCCGAATGGGAACGTTGTAAGATAAGATTGATTATAAAAGATTATACTTAAAGAGGGATTAGATTATCAAAGAATCTTCTTATCTGTATTACAAAACATTTCTTTGAGGATCATTATCGTCCTAGTAGCTCATAATAACTAAGAGCCACATTAGATGGGCATTAAGACAACTTTCCATAACAATGACCTACATGTTCAATAAGCAACCTGAAAGTTCTAAACTGAAGGATAAGAACACTTAGTCTGTAAGTCAATAAGATCCATGTATGGGTTGATGCAAGCATAAAATGTGTTGGAATCATAATGAAATTCTCTTCATCAAGAACTAAGTGGATTAAAGAACCTACCTCAAGATGAGTGGGAGCAACTAATGAAAACTTGTCTTTACATAGATGACGTTTCTCTTGAAATGTATATGTTACCTAAGTCAAAGCATTGTTCATGCATAATTTTGACGTGATGAACATCGGGGATTCCTCTTACATGATAGGAATCAAAATATACCGAGATAGACCCAACGGGATATTAGTTTCATCCCATAATTTTTACTCTAAGCGGGTCCTTAAGTATGTAACATACAACATTGCTCTCTTTTAGAGGATAATAGGATAATTTGAGATTATCACCTTATGCTTCATTAATTAGAAGACTGATGTAAATTTAAGTCTATGCTTGTTTATGATATTGTTCGTATTGCTTGATACTAGACTTGTCTAGATTGATAAAAAACATCTAATGGAACATTACAACATCTTTAAGAAACAAGAGACTATAATCTAAAGAAGAATTGAGAACCTAAAGTGATGTCAATTTCGGGGTATATCATAACGTTAGCAGACATAACTATCTCATAGAGGAGTCATAAGGAAATGCTAACAACAACCTAAGTTATCATGACATAATGTGTTGCTGATCACAACATAATGGTCATTAAATGTTGTTGGTAAATTTATCAGATGACTCATAACTTATTAACTCCATGTAAATACTAAGTTGAAGACTTACTGTGATAAAGTCAGCTGCCCTAATTTCTCGAACAATAACAGTTTGAGAGGAGCTGCATTAGAGTTCGATACGAAATTATTGTTCGCTTATGATTAAGAACAAATAGAGGAAATCGGAATTTTGTATCGAATGCATTCATGATATGCTTATGGATCCAATAACTAAAGGTCTATCACCCATAAGTCTCACTAACGGGCCAAATAAGAGAAAAGGGTATTACTAATAACCTAAGCAGTTAATCTCGGCCGAGACAACTGATATCTCGGCCGATATATCGGTTTTCGGCCACAGGGACTAATCTCGGTATCAAATCTCGGCTGTTATCTCGGTCCCGATAATATCGGCCGAGACAACTGATATATCGGCCGATATCTGAGTTTTTATATCGGTAATCTCACCGATAAAACCGGTTTTGCCCAAATAAAAACAAATTAGGTCAAAATCAGTTTAGGGAAACTAGTTATTACCTCGATTCTAACCAACATCAGACCTGCACGCGTCTCTTTAGGTCAAAATCGAACCCCATATGAAGAATCCATCAATAGATGAAGCCAATTTGGGGCTAGGGTTTATGTTTTGTTGTTGTGGCTGCTATGTAAATGGAGGAGGAGAATGATATGCGATGTTAAATATGGTGAGGGATTAGGTTTGTTAAGTTTGGGTATTTTCCAATTTAACCCCCTCCATATTTCACTTGTTTACATATAGTTTCTAAACTTGAATATTTATATTTATGTATAAAAATATATGTATATAGATTTTGCAATGGCCGATATCTCACCGATATCTCACCGCGAAAACCGATATATCAAATATCGGTACTCGACTGATAACCGATATATTTCCGCATTAACTGCTTAGCTAATAACCATGTACAACTGCATATCGTACTATGAATGACTAATGACTAATGATTAATTTTCCTCATTATGATTTGTTTGTGTATTAGTATGCTAAGCTAGCATAATGGCATAAAGACAAGAATATAACAAATCAACTAAGGGCATAACGTTAATTGATCCTAATGTTAAGTTTTAAATTTGGGTGTAGTATGATTAATGGGGGTCCTAAGTTGAATAAAGACTTAACGACTGTATTTTCCTGCTACATTTTGGGTTTAGAACTAAAATGAGTATTAATCTCTGCAGACTTACGTAATACTCATAATAAATGATTACTCGGCTAAGTGGGAGAATGTTGAAATAAATATACGTAACGTTTGTATATTTATCGATAGCCATTATAATCATTTATATTATGATGATCAATTATTAATATTATCCTAAGCCCAATAACAAACATGTCTTTGATGGGCGGACTATCATTAAATGGGTCTTATTAGGGTGTCCCCTGAGTATGTATAAATAGAGAGGTTATTATGAGATTAGGGTTGACACACAATCATAACAACATAACACCATTAACCGTCCCCCCCCTTTCTCTCTCTCTCTCTCTCTCTCTCTCTCTCTCTCTCTCTCAATGTGTTCATAACTCAAGAACACATAAACCATCAGAACTGCATACCCTAAAAGGAACCCGATCAAGATGATGATGTCTTTCATTACCGAGGTTCCTGAACGGTTAAACATATCAGGTACACATGATTATATCTTATGTTTATGCCTTATGTTCTTATTAATATATTCAACAGCTTGCTATTTGAATTAAAAATGATAATATTTTTTATTGAATTTTATTAAAGATGGTTTGAATATTTGTGATTAGCGTTTTGAGTCTCTTGCAGATTTTGATGCTTGAATCTAGTTTTTACTGTTTGTTTTCCTCACCATTTGCTTTTAACAGTACACTTGACGGCCTCTTGTCTGTGTAATCTACGTTTTACCTAATTACATTGATTAGTGAGATACTATTAGTTTAACATAACGCACTTAAAAGTTGCTAAAAGCAAAGTAATATTTTTATATGATAATTCTATTCTACTTTCACTTTTAAACTAGTAAATAAATGGTGCTCATGATATATTTAACCGAGAAAGAAGAGGTTAACCGGAATCCAATTATCACCTACGCGTTCTCCTAAAGATGATGGGACAAAACTTTTTCTATTGAGTGAAAAACACTTTCTTATCATTTACTATAAAACTTTATGGCATTCACATTACACGTTTCATGGCATGTCGATCACAAGGACGAATACGATTATTGCCACCAATAAAACAAAGTTTAAATCTCTATTTTTTTTTAATTCATTTTAAGCGTTTTTTTATTTTTTTATTTTATTGAAAAGGCTTCTCTATTTAGATGCAAAACTCAAAAAGAAATTTTGATAATTTTTTTTTACATGTTAGATTGAATTTTTATGTTATATCTAAAATGTTAAATGGATGGTTTCCTGATTTCTCACTTTTTCTAGACTCCGTATTGAACCAACCGTTATATATATATATAGGAGAGAGTTATCTTGAGAACGCTAAATATTGTGAGAACCGTGAGAACAAGTAAAAAAATCAATCAAAATCAATTTTTTTTAATACAAACCTCATTATATAATACTACAAATACTAACTTAACGGCAATAGTTAACTTAACGGCAGTGTAGTAAGGTTGCGTTGACAAACGTTAAATAACTAACGGTTTTTTTCTTTTTTTTGAGAAATTGATGACGGTTATCACTTATCCGCACAAGGGCCATAGGAAGAAACACATGTTTATTCATGGAAATCTGCAACACTATAATTCATCGGCTCCTTCATATGATCCCTATCACTCATTCTAATAAATTGCAATTGATGTCTGATCGATCCGTTCACATAGGCATCGTTAAAGAAAGTAGAAGAGAAAGACGGTTGGAGTCCGCAATGAAGAAGAAGACAAGAAATGTTGTGTGGTTAAGACGGTTGAAGACGACAGGAAACGGTGGTCGTTAAATCAGAGGCGTTGACACTATTTTGACCGTTTCCACCGAGCGATAAGAGAAGGTTGGTATTTCAATTTCTGATTTTGAGATTTTGGTTCCTGTTATCTTGCCCTATCGGGTTTTGGTTCTTGGCTTGTGTCCAATTGCTCGATTATTCTTGCTAATTGTATTTTGGGTTTTATTGATGATCCTTTTTTTTATTATTAGTTGTTTGATTGTTGTATTCATATTCGGTTGTTTGATTTTTTTATACATTAGAAGGGAAGATAACAAAGATGAATTATAAAACACCATTTAAAATGGATTTTGTTGAGATTTGTTCCCTTTGATGCTTATTTAAATGGTATTTTTGTTGCTTTCGAATTGTGGATTTAGATCTTGATGGCGTTGAGTTTCCCCGGATTTGGTGATAGGTTGTGCCGTCGGCAGCGATGTATGCGATCATGGGTGTTGGTTGCCTTTTGCCTATGAAGGTGCTCCATAGCCGAGTTTTGTTGAACATATATAAAAAAAAAAAAAAAAAAAAGATCTCACTGGCTAGGTTTGATGAGAGGAAAGTATCCCATATGGCTTATCATTAGCTTTTACATTCCTAAGGTTGTATTTGCAACAAACAATAATCTTGATGACCTTACAAAGTACAACCAATGATGTTAGTTGTTCACCAATTTCATGCTTACAATATATCGATGCATAGTTTCTAACAGGTATTTAGATTGCTTATACAATCATAACTTAGCATTAAGTTTGTGGTTATAATAGGTATTAGTTTCTAAAGGTATTGAACATCCTATTTATAATTCTAACCGTGGTCGATGTATGTTTCCTCCTAGGCTAGCAATATCATCTCACCAATTTTGATTTAAGCAACAAACGCACATCCAAGCACCCACTAAACTATTATAAGTGAAGATTATGTAATTGAAGCAAATAACACTTTGACGGGTGAGATATCTAAACATTCATAATTAATGTCCCGCTGCAACGCGCGGGTTGACGTCAACTCGTTATAATCAAAATACAACATTAATAAATGAGTTTTCTTTTCAAATAATTCATCTTTTCTTGCAAAAACACTTTCAAATTAACTTTTTACACATATGTAAATGAAACAGGTTACACATTTATAAACAGTAAATTTACACATGTGTAAAAACAAATTATTTTCGTATACGTTTGAATTTTTAACCGTAAATTGTGTTTTTGAGATTGTATTTTAGTAATAAAGACAAGTGTAAAAAGAAATTTTGAATTTGAATGGTTTTATATGCCGTTCTCACGGTTCGCACGAAATATAGGTATTCTCAAAATAACTTTCCTCTCTCTCTCTCTCTCTATATATATATATATATATTTGGGATCATTTGAGAACTCACCCGAGTTACGAGAACTTGAGAACTCCTCTAGACCAATCAGCAAATGACACACCATTATTTTTGCATTTTTTTGTATTTTTTTAATCAAGGGTAACAAAGTCTTTATACACAACTAGCTAAGGGTATTTTAGTAATACTAACACCCCACCCCACCCCACCCCACCCCCACTCCAAGATACCTTTAAATTAATGATTTTTTAAAACCATAACCTCTCACCTCTCTCACACACACCCGTCTCTTTCTCTCTCTCTTTCTTTCTCTCTCTATCTCTCTCTCTCTCTCTCTCTCTCTCTCTCTCTCTCATAAAACAAAGAACAGATCTGTGATAGTTAAGGCTTGGTGACGGGGGTAAGGGTTAGAGGGGGGGGGAGGGGCTGTGGTGGACCGATGGTGCAGAGGGTTGGAACAGGAAGATGAAGGAAGACGAAGGAAGATGATGATGGATTTGGTGGTCGATGAACAGGAACAGGAAGACGATGATGAATAGGAACAGGAAGACGATGGTGGTTCTGATGGGGATTTTGCAGACGATGGTGGTTCTGATGGGGGTTTTCCAGAGGGCTGTGGTGTTGATGGTGCTCGATGATGGTGGTTGGGGCTGTAGTGGGTTTTAGAGGTGGTTGAAGGTGGTTTCGACTGGTTTGGATCTGAAGGTAATATTATTGTTGTTGTTTGTTTATTATTATTATTATTATTATTATTATTATTATTATTATTATTATTATTATTATTATTATTATTGTTGTTGTTGTTGTTGTTGTGTTGTTTAAGAAAGGGGTTTTAAAAAACAATCTTTTTTCTCATTCTTGAAGTGGGTATTACAGCAGGCACCGATTTAATTATTAAGATATGATAAAAGGGTATTATTATTATTATTATTATTTAAATTATTATTGTTAGGTTTATGAATCTTTGATAGTGAAATGTTTGAAGTGGTGGCCCGCACTGGTCATCATCATAAACGTTATGAAACGTTGTTTTTTTTAATTAAATGAAGCAATTGATGTTTTCTTTGTCTGTATCACTATCTATCGTAGTTTGGATGTTGTAACTTACATCTTGATTTAGGGGTGTTTACATCTTGATTTGGATGATAATGTGAAGAAGATGATGGTTTTGAAGACAATGATGATGATGTATTTTTTTGTATAGATGTTTGGTTTTTTATATTGATGTAATATACACATTTTGTTGATGTTGTGGGCCGTTACAGTGGTGTAAATATGAATGTATAGATGGTTGTTTTGGTTTTTTACACTAGTGTATTTTTGTAGAAGTTGTAGATTTACACTGGTGTAAATAATTACACCAGTGTAAATTATCCTCATCATATGTTTGTTTGGTTTTTTACACCAGCGTAATTTATCTAAAAGTTTGTGTATGCCAGTTTTACATTAGTGTAAATAATTACACCAGCGTAATTTTTATAAAAGTTTGTGTATGCCAGTTTACACTAATGTAAATTACGTTTTTGTGGTGTTTTACACCAATGTAATTTTTTACATAAGTGTAAAACTCGAGGGGAGAGATGACAGAATAGAAGATGTGAAAATTATGAATTTTGAATTTTTACACTGGTGTAAATCATACAAAAATTATGGATGGTTGGTTTATATAGATGTAAGTAAACATTGGTGTAAATAATTACACCAGTGTAAAAAACGAGAGGAGATGACAGAATACACAATTTGATTTTTTGTTTTAAAAAAGTAATTAATTAAAAAAATAAAATAATAGTTTACAAAACATGAATCTTTTAATAATAAATAAAAAATTAACATAATTATTATTTTAATTTTTTCTCTCACATGGGTTTTTACCCTAATACCCTTTAATGTACTTCATTATATTAAAAAAAAATACTTATTAAACATCTCAAGACAAAAAGTCACATCATTTGATCTTAACCATTGGATCATCAAGATCAATGGCTCAAAAGAGTTCCTATGGTTCTCACAACTCACATGAGTTCTCAAAATAACCCATCCCTATATATATATATATATATATATATATATATATGGTAAGGATCATACAAGAACCAACTTTAGGGTGAGAACCAAAGAACTAATGTGAACTGAGGGCATTGTTGTAAATACATAGAATAATTAAAAACTACCCATGGGTCATATTTAGATGGATAGTTGGGTTATATTCTGACCCGGATATAATAATAGGCTACTTCATCAAAAAGAGGTGACCTTCAACCATTTTCCTTTCAAAAAACCCTAGATCCACATGGATTAACAATAACCGCCACTGTCTAATTCCGTCACGTAATACCACCGTCCACCATCAACAATCAACCGTCTACCACAGATCTATTTCAAAAAGAGGTTCTTACCTTTTCTCTCTTCTTTCATTGCACCACAGATCTATTTGTTTTGCAGGTTATTAGTCTATTAAATACATGATACTGAGTGTATACATCGATCGTTATTGTGTGTTTTTAGTTTTTCATGTTATTTTAGTTTATTCATCGATGACGTGGGAGACGTAAGATTTGAATTTGTTTGTAACATGTGCGTTGATTATTATTATTTCTTTTTATTAAATAGTTAGAGATTGTATCATTCTTGTGATTTGGTGTAGTTTACAAATATTATATATATTTTAGTGATTTTTTTATGTTTGTTGAACGATATGTGTTATATAATATGAGTTGTTCATCTTGTTACTTTTTTTTTTGAAATATATGAAAAGATTATACGAAGCTAATGCAAAAAGTATAGGACAACTTGAAAGAAATTATTTTGGTTTTGACCATGGAAGTGTGGAATAGTCTCTTTATTGTTTTTCCTTGATGAATTATATTTGAAGTGTGTTTATTGGTAAAATGTTTGCATATATTATATAGGAAGATAATTTGTGTTTAGCATTGTATATTGGACAAGCCGACCAGGTTAATGCACATGTGCAAAACGTAGTTTACAAAGTTAAAAGTAATGTGAAATCACAAACTGTTATAAGTAAGTGATTAACAATAATGCACATGTGCAAATGTTTTGTTATAATTACGAAAGTGATGTTGTTGCACATGTGCATTCAGGTTGAAATATTGGTTTTCTCATGTGTTATTTATTATTTGTAGTTAATAGATGGGGAAAACAACAAAAAAGGTAAAATTTGTATTACAATCAAGGGAGAAAGGAACAAAAAAGTTGTCGGATGCAAGTGAAGATGATGACACAATTGTTAATCAGAAAGTTGAATCAGGTTGCAATTATTTATTTAGTGCTGATGTAATTAGTATTCCCTTGTTCCATGTTATGTTTTTTATTTATTATATACCAGAACCTGATTGAGTTCCGCTTTATCTCCCAGAAGCAGAAGCTTGTGATGGCATAGTTGTTTATCAGGAAGTTGAATCAGGTTATTAGTTTATTTAGTTCATTTATATAGAATGCACATGTGCATACGTGCATTTTTTTATTGTGAAATGTTAAATGTTGAATGTTTGAACACAAAATATCCTATATGAAAATAAAGAATTAAAAAGGAAGGTTCAAATGAGGTCAAACAAGCGGAAACATATTGAAACGATGAATAATGATGGTATGTTGATTTGCGCAATATTTAACATACATTGTTGATTATGCACATGTGCATAATTATGGATGAACGTGATATAATGTGTTTTATGACAAATGTGTGTGCAGATGCAAGTATAATAAAGAAAAAAACAGCAAAGCGTGTTAAAACGGTGGTAACAAAGTCAGCTCAAAAGAAGGTTACGAAAAAAGCAAATTGGCGTTTGAAACAAACACACGTTACACTACATCAACTTTGGTTGGGGATAAGGAAATTGTCAAACAAACAAAGAAGTTTGTATAACATTTTGTGTAATGTATGTTTGGTTTAACATTATGTTATGTTGGTGAACGTGAGATTGTAAGATAATTGGAATTTTATATGTAGGTGGCTAACATAGCTGGTTTGTAATATGGTTATTTTTTTTGTTATCGTTTGTTTTGTTGAGTTAATACGTTTGGTAGAGACTACATGTAGTTGTATGATGATGCATGCATATATGTATGTCCGAAAGTTAAACCACTAAAAAAATCTAACAATATTAGTGAAATGCACATGTGCATGCAGTACACGTTTCTTATTTTATATGTCTTATATAGAGGTGTTTTAAGTTTATTCATGTTTGTTGTCATACACGTAGTGAAATGCACATGTGCATCAGGGGTGACGTCATATAACGTCATAACAGCCATTTTTTTAATTTTATTTTTATTTATTTTTAAGAAGATTGGGAATAAATCGATAGGTGAGCTTTACTTGGATATGTAATATGTTTTTGGTCCTTTTGTTTCAGATTCTATTTTGGAAGTAAGTTACATATGTTTTTAACTAGTATTTTTCCGAAGGTCGTGCGTTGCTGCGATAGCCTAGTGTTTGCTACTTTGTCACACGCGGTACGATAATATTAGTGTTCGACTTTCTTATCTGCTTGGTATATAACACATAAATTGCTAGACGTGATACAACATTTTTACGTTGATGACATTTGTCTCTTTTAATCCGAACACATAGTGATAATTATTTTTCCCCACACGTTGCAGCGGATACATGATTTTCTTCGTTGTCGTTCTCGAGCATCCCGAGAATACCTTCGCAACCTGTATCGGCGTATCCCGACTAAAGATTGCCTTGACATGAAATTTGCGATTTTATATTTTAATGTTTCTAAACATTTTTTTTTCAACCTGTCATAGAGAAAATGTTGCACGAATCTATCTTTAATGGAACATCAATTTGATTTTGCTGTTGACCAAAACTTGAAACTACAAAAAAAAAAAAGTACGATGATAAGATATTAGGTGGTTTTTGTAACATTGCAAAATTTTCCCCAAAATTTTAATACATAAAAAGCCCTTATATATATATATTTTTTTTTATTACACCTTTATCATTAATATTATACAAATGTGCCTAAGTCTTTATTTATCCTAACTCACAACTTATATACATACATAAATGTATATAAATAATAATAATAATATGATTCTAAATTCTTTTTTTTTTCACATACAAGATTTTTTTTTTTTTTAAATAAAGCCTTGAGTCAAATAGTCAAAGTCCTAGTCAAAGTCTTAGTCAAACAGTCAAAGTCTTAGTCAAATAGTCAATTCATCATAAAACCTTACTTTATGGTGTTGACCAATTTTAATGGCTAATTGAATCCAAAACTAGTATAAAAACCCACCTATGACCCATTATACTTTGCACCTCTAATTGTTTCAATCCGATTAAACTTTCCCTCATACCTTTCTTCTATAGTCTATTACTTCTACACTTGAAGCTTTGATTATAAGCTCTTGTAATTGGCAACTTTGGGGCTACACATATTATATTTCTCGAGACTTAATACTTTGCTAAGGTGAGTTTTACATAGCCCCTTTTCTATTTATCACCATTTTTGGGGTGAAACATGTTACAACAATATTTATGCAATTCAATCATCAATGTGTCTATGTGTATTTCTATGTTGCATTATGTCTTGAACATGACTAGGGTAAGCACAATTCTAGCATAAACATTCATCAGCCAAACGGTATACATTGATAGATCTATTGGACTGACAATCCCACCCGGATACGTGCCTCCTACAAAGGTTACGTGGGTGTTTGTTACTGCAATATAAACGAGTGAACCATGAGCGTATGGGATGTACCACAATACAACAGTCACAAGGTTGATTATGCACTCGATTTACTTCTAGTATGTTTTCGCATATGGACTAGATTGCCATGACACATGAATTGCACAACAATTTTATTCGATTATCAAAACCTATGTAATTCTCACCAACTTTTGTTGACCCAAAATATTTTCAACTTAACATGTTTCAGGTTCTACTTGCTTGAAGATTTGAATTAATGCTTGAAGATGTGTGCATAGTTTTATTCAATTTGATGTACGAATTATTGTAGAACAATTGTATGTAATTTATTTAAATCATATAATGAAATTTATTATTTACCATGAGCTACTGAACAATCATCAATACGTGACATCCCGATGTTTCCGCCATCGGTTGGGGTGTTACAGATTGGTATCAGAGCCATGGTTATAGGGAATTAGGTTATTAGAGAAATAATCTAGTCTATAACCATAGGATTTAATCAATACTTGCTTCTTTTACTTGCTATACTCTATCTCCCTCCTACTTCTTATCCCTACTTTCATCCTTACAAGAAGGTTACTCTCCACCATTGGATCTACTCTTAGACTAATAGGACAAAATCCTCAGGTTTAGTCTAAACCACCTTGAGATCTCGTCGAAGTTCTAGATTTTAATAACGAACACGTGCAATCTGGAAGGGTGAACGCCTGTATTCTGAGTCTTCTGTCTAGGCTGGCATTGCGCATATATCCCAATCAGACGAGGGACCCGGATGCCTACCTGGGAATTCTCGGGATGAGTGTTCACTTATAGGCTAAAGCATGTCTTCATATGTTATTAGAATTTAGAATCTTTGATAAGTCAACGTTTTCGTTTATTCGTTTTAATTAAATGAATAAATGATTACATTCCTTATATTACCTCATTGTCCTTCATTCAACCCATATCTTATTGAACATTCATTACCCAAATCACTTCCGTAACCGATGCCCTAAACTAAACAGAGATCAAGATCCTCCAGCTACCTAACCGCAAGTCTCACCATTTGACTATTGGTTGCTTTTATTCTATGTATTGACGCTATTTGATTCAAGTAATAAAATATTTGTCTGAGAGTTGTTACATGGTGCATGATTGTTTGAATGTGAACTAATTATATAAATCTATACAACTACAACTCATATACTGTGCTTGTTATACTTGCTTGCATAAACATGTTATCAATTTGCAACCTATGTGTATAATAAATGCTGCACTTAATAGAGGTCATCATGCCTTTTCAACAGTCGGGAGAGGCCCTACAACCTGCTCTACGACTGGTGGAGGCTATCGAACCTACTCAACGATTGGTAGAGGTCATTATGCCTTTTCAACAGTCGGGAGAGGCCCTACAACCTACTCCACGACTGGTGGAGGCTATCGGACCTGCTCAACAATCGGTGGAGATATAGAAGGACGCAAAACTTTAATGTAAGGTAAATTGGTGATTGCGGTCCGGAACGTAATCATGAATTTACAGGTACGTTAAGGTAGTGTGAAATTCTATCAAGGTTTTCAGTAAATAACCAATTATAAACTCTAGTTACCTGGTAGTTCATTTAGTGTTTCTATAGTCAATCAACTCATGCATTTCTTTTAGGAGTCCTAAAACTTAAGATTCTTATTCTCCTTGCTATTTCAGATGAACCTAATCCAACCCTTAAAACTCACACATATCAAAACTCTTACCCAAATTATTCGAAACAGTTTATTCTGTTACCTATAAATTTATGTCATGCCTTAACTCGAAACTTCCCAAACCACCCTTGTCCTAATTTCTACCCAATCACCTTCAACCCTGTGTTTTCAATAAACTTCGGGACGAAGTTTCCAAAACTAGGGGAGACTGTAACATTGCAAAATTTTCCCCAAAATTTTAATACATAAAAAGCCCTTATATATATATATTTTTTTTTTATTACACCTTTATCATTAATATTATACAAATGTGCCTAAGTCTTTATTTATCCTAACTCACAACTTATATACATACATAAATGTATATAAATAATAATAATAATATGATTCTAAATTCTTTTTTTTTTCACATACAAGATTTTTTTTTTTTTAAATAAAGCCTTGAGTCAAATAGTCAAAGTCCTAGTCAAAGTCTTAGTCAAACAGTCAAAGTCTTAGTCAAATAGTCAATTCATCATAAAACCTTACTTTATGGTGTTGACCAATTTTAATGGCTAATTGAATCCAAAACTAGTATAAAAACCCACCTATGACCCATTATACTTTGCACCTCTAATTGTTTCAATCCGATTAAACTTTCCCTCATACCTTTCTTCTATAGTCTATTACTTCTACACTTGAAGCTTTGATTATAAGCTCTTGTAATTGGCAACTTTGGGGCTACACATATTATATTTCTCGAGACTTAATACTTTGCTAAGGTGAGTTTTACATAGCCCCTTTTCTATTTATCACCATTTTTGGGGTGAAACATGTTACAACAATATTTATGCAATTCAATCATCAATGTGTCTATGTGTATTTCTATGTTGCATTATGTCTTGAACATGACTAGGGTAAGCACAATTCTAGCATAAACATTCATCAGCCAAACGGTATACATTGATAGATCTATTGGACTGACAATCCCACCCGGATACGTGCCTCCTACAAAGGTTACGTGGGTGTTTGTTACTGCAATATAAACGAGTGAACCATGAGCGTATGGGATGTACCACAATACAACAGTCACAAGGTTGATTATGCACTCGATTTACTTCTAGTATGTTTTCGCATATGGACTAGATTGCCATGACACATGAATTGCACAACAATTTTATTCGATTATCAAAACCTATGTAATTCTCACCAACTTTTGTTGACCCAAAATATTTTCAACTTAACATGTTTCAGGTTCTACTTGCTTGAAGATTTGAATTAATGCTTGAAGATGTGTGCATAGTTTTATTCAATTTGATGTACGAATTATTGTAGAACAATTGTATGTAATTTATTTAAATCATATAATGAAATTTATTATTTACCATGAGCTACTGAACAATCATCAATACGTGACATCCCGATGTTTCCGCCATCGGTTGGGGTGTTACAGTTTTATAAGAGAACAATAAAGAACAAAAGCATAGAAGAAAAGTCTGGTCCCTCTCTCTTTCTAAAAACTCACCTACTTCTCTTCACTCCACCCCCCCCCCCCTCTCTCTCTCTCAAACACAGTAACACAACCATGGCCTCTCCCTCTCTCTCTCTCTCTAACAAAACAGTAGCCACCACCATCACCACTCCTCCCACTCTCTCTATCTCTTTCTCTCTATCTAAAAACACCCTCTGTCTGTTGGCGATCAGGCCCAAGAATACGAACAACCAAATTTGATCTTAACCAAGATCGACTCTTTCTTTTTATTATAATTCTTGGCACACCAATTACATAGGCCCTAACCATCTATTTATACTAACATAACCATATGAATCCTACTCAAATACTTCTCCTAATCATAATCTAATACTAACTTACATAATTATCTCTACTAATTAAAACTTACTAGATAAATCAAAACATAACCTTACTAGATAATTCAACTAGTTGATTCAAACTAATTAAATAAACTTTCACTTTAGACCCTTCAACTTTCTTTCAACTTCATTTTAGGATTAACTTCCAACACTATCCATGGGTTTCAGTTTGTGGCGACTTCTAGATCCGCCTTCGTAGTCGAAAGGATCTGTCTCTCATCTCCGTGTCTTCTCTCAAGCCGCACCGGCGAGTGTTCGAATGCGGTTGGGATTTGGTTCAATACGGCAGAAACGACAGTGGACGACGACCGTTTTAGTACTCCGACGAGCAGATCCGACCTTCAATATCACCGGAGACAACATCTTCAGAAGTTAGTAGGGAAAAAATAAGTATATGACAGAAATAACCCTGCCAACAAATGGAAATTACGAACCTGCCATGCGACACTGTAGCTGGATATGACGTTTAGCTACAGTGTCCGCCCCTCACATGAAAATCTTCTAATTGTATCTATATATAATTATGGTATGCATGTGTTAATATTCAGACTATTGACCTTCTTTCTTGGTGGTTTATTGGTTGGTGTAACATCACGTGTTTTCCCCCAAATTTTAAAGTAGTAAAAAATCGCCATTTTACCCATCTTATACTTCTTTTGTACAATTTTTATATACATTTTTTTTAATATTTTATAAAATATTTTAAAACCTCTTTTTAGGTAATAATAATAATAATAATAATGTGAATTTTTAAGGTGTATTGTTAAATTTCTAACCCAACCAAACCATATTTTGTAACTATTTTCGGAGCCCACACCCACCAAAGCCCATCAAGCCTTGAGCCCATATCTGGCCCACCTTACCTCCTCCTCTATGTTTTAAAAAGGAAGGAAAAAAAAGGGGCGTGACCAAACTAGAACCCAAGTCTGGTCTGTGTTGGGCATCAACAAACATCAACCTACCACTAGGCCACATTGTGTTGTTGGTTTAAAACTAGACTTCATTTTATTTAACACCTCCTGAAAGAACAGATATGAGCTGCTTCTTCTTCGCTGCAAGATCCGATCCTCGCTAAACCCGACCCACCGACAGACCCTTCAAATTAACGCGCCTAAAACCCAATTAAGGTAACCATTTCTGATTTAATGAGGCCGACAATATTCCAGCACCAATCAATCACGCAAATTCATTCAAAACCATTATTAATTCTAATCAATTTACTCGTTTTGACCAAATCGTGGTCAAAGAATTAAGCTTTCTAACTATACAGCTATATTATAAATTGAACCCTTGTTTTGAAACTAAAGGTGCCGAAAACTAAACCCACACCATCACTTTTCGCTTTCGTTTTCTCTATTACGCGTATTATACATCTGTTGACTTTTCTGTTGACCGCACCAAATTGTGTTCATACACTCGCTGTAAGTCTCAAATAATCATATGGTTTTGTTCTTCGTTATCATTCAATCGATAGCCCTAAGGTTTCTGTGGTTATTGATTGGTAATTCATTCGATTAGAAAAGCTAGGGTTCGTATATTATGTTTGGGGAAGACGACTCTGAATCCTGTCTATTTATATATAACACAAAACAAAAACAAACACAATCTAATCCTTAGATCAGAGGGATATGTTGTTGTTTTGTAACCAAGTGGCCCGGGGTTCGATCCCTGTCCACAACTTTTTATTTTAACTAAATTTTGACACAAACCAAAGAGTCCTTATAATTAATTGGAATCAAGGTATAATCGTTCTCAGGGTCAGACCAACTGGTCGGGCTTGTGATTTTAAAGCAACCAACTGGCCAAGGACTCGGGTTCGAGCCTTGGCACATACAACCATTTTTTTTTGAATTTCCTTTATGCTCATATAATCTATATTATTTTTAAAAATAGATTTTAAATACTAAACATGGTTTATAAATTCTACAAAAATTATTTAAAGTTATTCTTATGATAAAGTTTATTATCAACCTTTTTGTTTTTCAAAAATTATTTATTTATTATATATTATAAATATTACAAGTGTATTTATTTATAACTTCAAAATTCTATAAAAATATCAAAACGACTTTATAAAATCCCACAAAAATTATTTTAAACTTATAAATCAATAAACATTTCTGAAATAAATTTTATTTCAGAAAAATCATTTATTTAATATTTTTAATCGATTTTTGTTATTTTGATCAAAAATACATCATAATAAATTCATTTTTCATTATTTTTACATCAAAATTTCACATAAATTATTATTAATAATTTAGATCAGAAATACAATTTGTTTGATTCGAAATTTATAAATTTTAATATTTTTTTGAATATTAAGTCTATATTTTGTCAAATAAGTATTAATATATAAATATTTATTAATTAAGAAAATAATTTTATAAAAATTGTTTTCACATTTATTACATTATAATTCAACTGCCTTTAGTTAATATTGGTCAGAAATATTTTTATTAATTATTTCTTTATTTATTAAAGTTATTAACAATTATTCAAATTTAATTATAAATCAATTATTAATCCCCAAATTAGGAACCCTAGCACATTTTAGACTAGAAAACTTAAGACTTATTAGGTTTTCCCCAACACTTATTTATTACCTTGAAATAGGGTGATATTTGGATACACACGAGCCACATTTACTTATATAACAAGGGTCTCCATTCTAACACTAAGGTGAGTTTACATAGCCCTTTTTTTTTTTCATTTCACTATTTTGGGGTGAAACATGTTACAACATCAATTTACAATTCAATCATAAGTGTCTATGTGTTATTCTATGTTGCATTATGTCTTAAACATTACTAGGGTAAGCACATTATTCTAGCATAATCATTAACATTGATCAGCCGACGGTATATAATGATAGATCTATTGGACTGACAATCCCACCCGGATACGTGTACCTCCTACATAGGTAGCGTGGGTGATTGTTATCGAATTTATAACAAAATCGAGTGAACCATATGCATATGGGATGGACCACAATATTCTAGTCACAAGGTTTGATTATGCACTCGATTTACCCGATGGTTTTGTTTTCACATATGGACTAGACTTGCCATGACACTCGAATTGTACAAGTTTTTATTCAATATTCAAACCTATGTAAATCTCACCAACTTTTGTTGACCCAAAATATTTTCAAACTTAACATGTTTCAGGTTATAGCTTTGCTTGAAGACTAGAGTTAATGCTTGAAGATGCATATTTAGTATTTCTCATTTGATGTGTAAATTCTTGTAGAACAATTGTTTGTAATTTATTTAAATCAATTATTGAAATGTATTATTTACCATGAGCTACGGAACAATCGTCAATACGTGGCATCCCGATGTTTCCCCCATCGGTTGGGGTGTTACAGATTGGTATCAGAGCCTTGGTTATAGGGAATTAGGTTATTAGAAAAATAATCTAGACTATAACCTTAGGGATTTAAAACAGTACTTGCCTCTCTTACTTGTAACCCTAATTGCTTCCTTATTCTCACCCCTATCCTACACCCTATACAACCCTAAGCCTTTACAAGTTGACTACTCTTATTCGTCTGCTGCAATCCTGATCCACCTTTAGATTAATAGAACAAAATCCTCAGGTTTAGCCTGAACCACCTTGAGATCTCGTCGAAGTTCTAGATTTTAATAACGAACACGTGCAATCTGGAAGGGTGAACGCCTGTATTCAGAGTTTTCTGTCTAGGACTAGCATTGCGCATATATCCCAATCAGACGAGGGACCCGGATGCCTACCTGGGAATTCTCGGGATGAGTGTTCACTTATAGTCTAAAGCATGTCTTCACTATGTTATTAGAATCTAGAATCTTTGATAAGTCAACGTTTTCGTTTATTTGTTTTAATTAATGGATAAATGATTACATTCCTTATATTACCTCATTCATTCCATGTCTCATTGAACCTTCATTGTATCTCTTACAGATCATGCCTCCTCGTCGCAGCACTCGCCTTAACAGTGGCAACGAAAATGAGGAAGGGAGCAGCAACAACAACAACCACAACAACAACAATAACAATAACAACAATGGTAGTGATGTCCAACTGGCTGCGATCATTACCCAGCAAATGGCGCAACAAATAGCAACTCTGGTTCCTAACTTGGTGGCTCAAGTCATCCAAATGAATGGAAACGGCAATGGAAATGGAAATGGCAATGAGAATCACAATGGGTATGGAAATGGAAACGGGAACGCTCACCCAGCCTACACCCTCAAACACTTCAATACTTGCAATCCTCCTAAGTTTAGCGGGGACGAAGGAGCTACTGGTCTCCTTCAATCGTTCGAGGGTATCGAGAATACCTTCATTAATAGTGAGTGTCCCGATAACCTTAAGGTTCGTTATGCTATGAGTGTCCTTCAAAAACGAGCACTCACGTGGTGGAATGAGGAAAAGCGTACCCGTGGAGCTGAAGTCGCACTGGCCTTAACTTGGGAACAAGCTAAAGACGTTATGAAGGCGGAGTTCTGCCCTCGTAATGAAATCAAGAAGTTGGAATATGAGTTTCACGATCTTGCCCAAAACAGTGGAGAAAACCTAGCCTACAACACTCGTTTCCACGAACTTAGTCTACTGTTACCACATAAGGTCACCCCCTTGCCTATCGCAATCGAAAAATACATTGGTGGCTTACCCATGCAGATTCAGGACACGATGTGGGGAAGGAACCCTGCTACTCTTGAGGAAGCAAAGCGTTTGGCGGCCACCCTAACAGATAACCATGTGTAGGCAGGAACCCTGACTCGGAAAGGGGAAAAGAAAACTGTTGTGAAGGATACTCCTCAACCTGCTATCGAGATTGAAACTGAGTCTTCAACCAACAGAAGGCGCAAGGCCAGGAATTTCGCAATAGGTGCCACTGCCCCACCCAACAAGAAACAGTATGCCGGGAACCAACCTAAGTGTAACACCTGTCAGTATCACCACCCAACCCAAGTGCCTTGTCGTCAGTGTACCAATTGTCAAAAGTACGGGCACCTTGCGAATGTTTGTCAAATTCCTGCTGCTAATGAGAATAATCCTGCTAGGGACCCTCCAGCTACTTAACAACAAGCTCCACCGTTTGAATGTTATTTGCTTTTTAAATTCTATGTATTGAAGCTTTTTGATTCAAGTATTGAAATTTTTGTCTTTTACATGAGAGTCGTTTATCTAGTATGATCATAACACTTGGATGCATGCTTGTTTGAATGTGAACTAATTGCTATCTAAATCTATACAACTACAACTCACATACTATACTTGTTACAGTTATAACCTTGCTTACATAAGCATATTATCAATTTGCAATTTATGTGTGATAATTGTTACACTTAATCAACGACTGATAGAGGATGAAGTACTTGCTTAACAGTTAGTAGAGTACCAAATAACCTACTCAACGATTGGTAGAGGTCATCATGCCTGCTCAACAGTCGGTAGAGGCCCTACAACCTGCTCAATGACTGGTAGAGGCTATCACACCTGCTCAACAATCGGTAGAGGTTCTTACTCACTGACTGGTAGAAGTCTTTTTCCTGCTCAACAGTTGGACTCATTTTTGGATAAATTGTATACGATTCAATCACAAGGTTATTTTGCATTACTTACATGTGTTTAGAGTCATAGAAGGACACAAAACCCTAATGTAAGGTAAATTGGTGATTGCGGTCCGGAACGTAATCATGAATTTACAGGTACGTTAAGGTAGTGTGAAATTCTAATAAGGTTTTGGTAGTTCATTTAGTTTACCTAAACTCACACATATCAACCCTCTTATCCAAACTATTCGATACAGATTATTCTATTGCCTATAAGTTTATTTTTACCCAATCACCCTCCACCCTGTGTTTTTTTTAACAAACTTCAGGACGAAGTTTTCAAAAGTAGGGGAGACTGTAACATCACGTGTTTTTCCCCAAATTTTAAAGTAGTAAAAAATCGCCATTTTACTCATCTTATACTTCTTTTGTACAATTTTTATATGCATTTTTTTTAATATTTTATAAAATATTTTAAAACCTCTTTTTAGGTAATAATAATAATAATAATAATAATAATAATAATAATAATGTGAATTTTTAAGGTGTATTGTTAAATTTCTAACCCAACCAAACCATATTTTGTAACTATTTTCGGAGCCCACACCCACCAAAGCCCATCAAGCCTTGAGCCCATATCTGGCCCACCTTACCTCCTCCTCTATGTTTTAAAAAGGAAGAAAAAAAAGGGGCGTGACCAGACTCGAACCCGAGTCTGGTCTGTGTTGGGCATCAACAAACATCAACCTACCACTAGGCCACATTGTGTTGTTGGTTTAAAACTAGACTTCATTTTATTTAACACCTCCTGAAAGAACAGATATGAGCTGCTTCTTCTTCGCTGCAAGATCCGATCCTCGCTAAACCCGACCCACCGACAGACCCTTCAAATTAACGCGCCTAAAACCCAATTAAGGTAACCATTTCTGATTTAATGAGGCCGACAATATTCCTGCACCAATCAATCACGCAAATTCATTCAAAACCCTTATTAATTCTAATCAATTTACTCGTTTTGACCAAATCGTGGTCAAAGATTTAAGCTTTCTAATTATACAGCTATATTATAAATTGAACCCTTGTTTTCAAACTAAAGGTGCCGAAAACTAAACCCACACCATCACTTTTCGCTTTTGCTTTCTCTATTACGCGTATTATACATCTGTTGACTTTTATGTTGACCGCACCAAATCATGTTCATACACTCGCTGTAAGTCTCAAATAATCATATGGTTTTGTTCTTCGTTATCATTCAATCGATAGCCCTAAGGTTTATGTGGTTATTGATTGGTAATTCATTCGATTAGAAGAGCTAGGGTTCGTATATTATGTTTGGGGAAGACGACTCTGAATCCTGTCTATTTATATATAACACAAAACAAAAACAAACACAATCTAATCCTTAGATCAGATGGTTATGTTGTTGTTTTGTAACCAAGTGGCCCGGGTTTCGATCCCTGTCCACAACTTTTTATTTTAACTAAATTTTGACATAAACCAAAGAGCCCTTATAATTAATTGGAATCAAGGTATAATCATTCTCAGGGTCAGACCAACTGGTCTGGCTTGAGATTTTAAAGCAACCAACCGGCCAAGGACTCGGGTTCGAGCCTTGGCACATACAACCATTTTTTTTGAATTTCCTTTATGCTCATATAATCTATATTATTTTTAAAAATAGATTTTAAATACTAAACATGGTTTATAAATTCTACAAAAATTATTTAAAGTTATTCTTATGATAAAGTTTATTATCCAACTTTTTGTTTTTCAAAAATTATTTATTTATTATATATTATAAATATTACAAGTTTATTCATTTATAACTTCAAAATTCTATAAAAATATCAAAACGACTTTATAAAATCCCACAAAAATTATTTTAAACTTATAAATCAATAACATTTCTGAAATAAATTTTATTTCAGAAAAATCATTTATTTAGTATTTTTAATCGATTTTTGTTATTTTAATCAAAAATAAATCATAATAAATTCATTTTTCATTATTTTTACATCAAAATTTCACATAAATTATTATTAATCATTTAGATCAGAAATATAATTTTTTTTATTTGAAATTTATAAATTTTAATATTTTTTGAATATTAAGTCTATATTTTGTCAAATAAGTATTAATATATAAATATTTATTAATTAAGAAAATAATTTTATAAAAATTATTTTCACATTTATTACATTATAATTCAACTACCTTTACTTAATATTGGTCATAAATATTTTTATTAATTATTTCTTTATTTATTAAAGTTATTAACAATTATTCAAATTTAATCATAAATCAATTATTAATCCCCAAATTAGGAACCCTAGCACATTTTAGACTTGAAAACTTAAGAATTATTAAGTTTTCCCCAACACTTATTTATTACCTTGAAATAGGGTGATATTTAGATACACACGAGCCACATTTACTTATATAATAAGCGTCTCCATTCTAACACTAAGGTGAGTTTACATAGCCCCTTTTTTTTCCATTTCACTATTTTGAGGTGAAACATGTTACAACATCAATTTACAATTCAATCATAAGTGTCTATGTGTTATTCTATGTTGCATTATGTCTTAAACATTACTAGGGTAAGCACATTATTCTAGCATAATCATTATCATTGATCAGCCGACGGTATACAATGATAGATCTATTGGACTGACAATCCCACCCGGATACGTGTACCTCCTACATAGGTAGCGTGGGTGATTGTTATCGAATTTATAACAAAATCGAGTGAACCATATGCGTATGGGATGGACCACAATATTCTAGTCACAAGGTTTGATTATGCACTCGATTTACCCAATGGTTTTGTTTTCACATATGGACTAGACTTGCCATGACACTCGAATTGTACAAGTTTTTATTCAATATTCAAACCTATGTAAATCTCACCAACTTTTGTTGACCCAAAATATTTTCAAACTTAACATGTTTCAGGTTATAGCTTTGCTTGAAGACTAGAGTTAATGCTTGAAGATGCATATTTAGTATTTCTCATTTGATGTGTAAATTCTTGTAGAACAATTGTATGTAATTTATTTAAATCAATTATTGAAATGTATTATTTACCATGAGCTACTGAACAATCGTCAATATGTGACATCCCGATGTTTCCGCCATCGGTTGGGGTGTTACAGTTGGTTGATTGATACATGGTGTTTAGGCTAGTGGGTGTGGAGACTAAACCAAGGTTTTGTCTCAATGCCACTAGGATGCCACATAGGATTAGTTTAGTCTCAAACATTTTGTGATTTGAGTGGGGTGTGGAGACTAAACCACATCATGTCTCTAGCATTAATTATTTAAGTGCCACCATCCAGTCAAAGCTCAATTTCAAAAAAAAAAAAAAAAGAAGAAGAAGAAGAAGAAAAGCTCCCATTGGAACGTACGTTTTGTCTCGTGGGGGACCAGGGGGGGCAAGGGTGAGACAAAACCAAGGGGTGGTGTTCTTGTCTGGGACAAGCCAAAAAGGTATGGGACGGGGGTTGGGTTTGTCTGCACACCGGGTAGCCTTATTGCCTAACTAGATTAAAAGCTATAACTTTGTCAAAAACACAGATAAACATATTCCCAAAGATTAGTGGACAATAATGTATATCAATATCAGTGCGCACGCATAACACCTCTAACTGGCCATGAAAGTATGCTTCTCTAGAGAAAAAAAATTGTTACTTCCAGACTGATGCAATGAATCGGTTTCAAAACTTAGTAAGTGTAAATGGTTAAAAAGAACCGTTCTCATATAGTAGCATAGCATAGGCATCAATCTATATTTCACAATGGACGTTAGAACCTACGTAAAACTTTAACTCACGATGGTGGTGCGACAATGTATATCTTCTTGTGACAAAAAATTTAGCCCAGCAAGGAATCATTGAATGACCAACCTATATGTCTGCAAAGACAGAAGGCAATAACATATAATGAAAAGCACGAGGTAATGTATATTGTATCATCTATTCTATTTCTATCTATATAATAAATGAAAACACTAGGGTTGAATGGAGCCTTTCTAGAGTGTCCACCTAGACTCCAACTAAAATATGGAGCTCCTAACTTGACCCGTCTAACATCCCATACCTACCGTATAAAAACCCTTTATCTTTTTTTTTCCTATACCGCCGCTAGAAAGACCTTCTTCCTCATCTATCTCTTTCTCCTTTACTTTCAAACTTATTCTCCAAACCCAACCTCTATAATCTACATCATCAACATAAGGTAATACTTTTTCTCTGTGCCGCATGTTTTATAATAGCACTACTGTATCTATTTTGCGATTTTTGTATTTAGGGAAACGAAACCTTAAATCGATCTTGTATCACAGAATAACATCTTTTCACTCTCTGTTTTAAGATTTGTTTTTTATGTTTATTACAATATTTGTTTCAAGATCTTTATTGTTAATACATGATGTATTTGTTTTTCTATTTTCTTGATTATGCGATTTGGTATTTTGGGAATCGAAACCCTAGATCAATCGCTTACAAGATCTGTTTTAATATTCTTTTTTTTTCGTTAATCCGATTTACGAACATGTTTTTATTATTAAGTTACATATTTAGTTTTTTTTTTATTTTTAAAGATATGTTTTTCTGATTAAGTTCGATATTTGTTATTCTATTTATACGTTAAGTTTTCTTTTTTGTTTTGTGTTTTACATGATTTGTGGACAAAAAAACCCTATATCAAAATATGTTTACATAAGCGACTAAATTCCAGATCTGTTTTTTTTTTGTCGTTAATCCGATTTTCAATAAAAAAAAAAGTTATGTATGTGATATGTGTATTACACAATATCAAAACTGCTTTATATGATATGGTTTTAGAAGATTTACGGAATCACTACCTACGATTATGATGATTCTCTTCTTGGTAAGTTTGTTCTTGATTCTTATTTGTATTATTTTAATTCTTGATATTTGTTAATAGTTCTGTTGTTCCAGTGTTAGGTTTTTTGTGAAATCATGACCATCGATTCAATAAGGTATGTTTTCACAACTTTTGATTCAGTAAAATTGTCTTAACTACAAAATGTTAGGATGAAAATCGTTGATCTAAAACTACTCGTGAAGTTAGGAAGTAGTGGTGACTTTTTAGCTAAAGTTAAAGAGCATAGGGATTTCAGCTACCTCTAAATCGATTATTATGGTCAATTACAGATAATCAGTTTCTATGCCTTCGTATCATCAGAGTTTCTGTTCCATTAGTCTTGAGTACTCATTTAATATTGAATGTGAAAATAACATAATCAGTCAACATCAAATAGCCTTGGAAATTATTGGTGTTTGTTTGTACTATGTAATATATTAATTATTGTAATTTTCAGGAATATAGTGAACTGTCAATGGCCAGAAACTACAAGGTTGATCGACGATCAGTTTTTCAACAATATCAAAAGTAAGTAAACTCTTGGTAAATGCACTTCAATTTTTCATATGTTATAATGAGTTTTGATATTTACACGCATTTGTGTTACCAATCCAGGTTCTTATTAACGTTAGGAATAATAAAAAGCTTCCGTGTCTAATTTCCCCCCTATTTTTAGTTTAAGAAAAAGATTTTAGTCTTTGGTATTTGTATCAGTAGTTAGTAGTCGAAATTTGCAGTCAGCTGAAGAAAAGGTTAGTAAGGAACTGGTGTTTATAGAATTGAAATTTTACTGTTTGCATATGGTTTGTTCAGTTTTTGCTAACCCTGGCTAAAAAAATAGTTGCTTTCTTTGTAGTAAGTGACCGATATCCGTACTTTTAACAATAGTGCCTGGAAAATTAAAATAGCACGGGTCGGAATTGATGAATTGAAGTTTTTTGGTAATTTGTTATGAATATGTACAATAACCTCTCTATCCGGAAATGAATTGAACTTTTTTTTTTTACTCAAGATCTGTTAAAGTAAAGGCATTATTTTCTGTAAGTCGCTTCTTTCATTCTGACCCATTAGGTTGTTACCCGTCAGACGCGACGTACCCATGTTAGTAAAATCGACTCATTCGTTGATTATTTAAACAATAACCATAGCATATTTCAGATATAGTGTCTTGAATATTGTAGCAGCTTTCGTAGTAATAGTATAGCTTAATACTTTTGTTTAGTTTTTGCTGAAAGTGACTTCTGACATGTGAATATGTTTTTATGTCACTGTGTTTTCTTCAAGTTTTCATTATCCATGTGGTGCATCTACCAGTAAAATTAAAACTGAAGGTTGGTGAGCAAGCTCAAGTGGTGTCAAGCTAAATAAATCGAATTATGTAGGATGGGGTGGGGCAAATCTAAAACTGAAAGACTGATACCACTCATAATGCTACCCCTTAAAATATAAAATAACTAAAATTGACCCGTGATCCTACTAAGTGTTTCGCCACATGTCTTTGATGCTCCCTTATATATTTGAGTGTTTGATCTGCTTGAAATAACGCTCCCCTAGATATATTGAGTGTTCAATCTGCTTGAAATGACCCGACATTCAGTTAGCGCCTCTAATTCTATATATGTTGTTTGTAATTACAATAATATATTTAACTTGTATATGACTTACATCGTTAAATTTAGATAGTAGTTGAATTGATACACATTTTTTAGGTAGATGAGGATGAACTCGTGCTGCAATCATTTAGACTGAAGATGCAGAAGGAAGTTGGTGGGTTGCAATGTGTGTTTCGGTGAGTAAGATTCGATACCTTGCATTTTCATCTTTTTCTGATTTTTTATTTTCTTCAATTTGAGATCTAATTTCACGAAGCATGTTTAATGAATCTTTCTTTGGTAATCTTATCTTTTTTAGTCTTTGAACCATTTCAGGTTACAAGATTACTGACACTTTCATTTGTTGATATGTTGTTTTGCTAAAGTGTATATGTTGCCGAGTGTGGAGGTGAGTTCCAATGTTCTTCTTTTGAAATCTAATTTCACGACTTTATAGTTATATGGTCTACAACGTCAATAATAAAAAAACATCTAATGTGACATGTTCATAATAAAAACCATGTACCTACATTCAAGTTGTTAGTTACGGGTTCCAGTTGTTACATGTTAGTTATAGATTAGTGCCTAGGTTTGCTATGCACTTTCTACCTGCTACATCCTATATATGTTTGTGGAGATTAGTAGTTTTGGACACCATGGTCTTTGTTACAGATTAGAGTATTAGACTCACATGTAGCTTCAATTGTATTATTATAATCTTGAAGAAAATGTGTTTATGTTGTTTCAAGTTATTCCATTGTTTGATAAATTCTGACTATTTTTAAAAGTAGTAATAGATAAAATGACATATCTTTTTGGAAAAGAGGTGTACTGCTATAGTAAATTTATCAAATTTGGTTAAAAGAAGGGCAAATTTGCAATTTTATTTATACCTCATATAGTTTGTTTTAATTGCCTGCTTCATATGGAATTGATTATACTCGCATGTTACTCATTTGGAGGATTATTTTTACGTGGCTAATAGGGTCAATTTTTTGTTTTTTAAAGCATGGAATACATAAGTTACGCTCCACACTAATCTTCGTATGTAACTAGACCAATAGAGTGTCATCCGAATAGGGAAAACTAAAAAAAGTCAAATCGTTTGAACTGATAAAACATGTTGAAAGTTGCAAAAAAAAAAAGCTTTGTTTTAAACAAATTCTCACAAGTCAATTTGATAATAATAATAATAATAATAATAATAATAATAATAATAACCTCATATTATTCTTGAAATGCTAGAATTTCACTCAGCATTTGTCTCTGTTGTATCTAAAAAACCAAATTATTATTTAGACATTATAATTTGTAGACAAACCATGTTTCGTGCTAGCCTAACCCAAACCACCTAATACGAAAAAAATAACCGGTCAAAAGAGACGCACTCCAACATGCACATTCTCATTTGTAATCTAGAATCCTAGAGGTCTTTTCATTTATATCCATGTTACAAAGAAATTGATGCCACTGTGTCGGGCTTGGTATTAGCACCTCCATCATGTCTGATTGGTTTCTTCTTGATGATTAGAGTTGCCCAAACTAAAGTTCATTGTGATTTGTCCACTTCTACAACACAACAATTTTAGATTTGGTCTTTTAGGGCACATGAGTAAATTTGAGTATCAAGTTACTTCTGTTACTTAGAAGCATCACAACCTATACCTTTTGTAGTCTTTGATTGATTTTTGTATACTGGTTCCAGTTTCTTGCTCATCACTTGCATATAAAATATTTTGTATGAAATATATTGTTAATGTTGGATACGCTTTTCTAGGTTGCAAACCTTGGATGCATGCTACTTTCTATTAAATGGACATGAATAATTGTAACAAAAAATACTATAATATTTTAGGTCATTCTATTTTCGTTGTACAACATTGAATCTGTAGTACGACTTATGTCTAACTCTTTAAAGATTAAGAATTGAATACGAACCACTACTTGTGTTTAGTTGTTTGAAGATTTCATGTACATTAAACATTTTATTGAATGACGATAACAAATTTTCATGAAGACAAGCAATTCCCCTGGCTTCAAAGTGTCTTCAGATATGCCTTGTCATTTGCCGGTAAAATGCTTGAGAATTTAATGTTGGTGTTTTGGTTTGTGACTTCACACGTTCGTGTGCGGCGCGGGAAACATGATATCTATCTATATAATAAATCAATACACTAGGGTTGAATCCTAGCATTTGAGAGGGTCTCCTTGGATCCAAGTTAAAAATGGAGCTCCAATAGTGGTAGTATAAAAACCTCTTTTTCATTTCATTTTCTCCATTTACCATCCATTCCAATTTACCTAAAACATTCTTCCTCCTTCCTTCCTCATTTTTCTTTGCCATAATTTTTCCAAGGTATGTTGTCCATCTCATCTTTAATTTATCATTAGACTACAACAATTCTTCTACAAAATACATTCGGAATATTCTAAGTTAAAAATGTTTTTCCATTATCAAGCATATTTGTATTTATCAATCAAAGTCGATAGCTTTTTAATAATTGTTGGATGCGTAAATTATTACGATCAATTGATATGGCAGATTACGATCAATTGTTATGGCCGTCTGTCCAATGAGTAAAAAATCATAACAAATTGCGAGTATAGACAAACATATTTGATCGTAATACAATTGTTTTTCTTGAAAAATCTAAAATTTTTGTGTTAAGTTTATGGTTAATTTAACATATATTCGTTTTGTATTTGAAAGACAGGAATCCATTAGAAGAAAGAACTCGACAATGGCTTATCACTAGGGTGACACATTCTTCAAAGTTATGTTGTCCATCTCATCTTTAATTTATCATTAGACTACAACAATTCTTCTACAAAATACATTCGGAATATTCTAAGTTAAAAATGTTTTTCCATTATCAAGCATATTTGTATTTATCAATCAAAGTCGATAGCTTTTTAATAATTGTTGGATGCGTAAATTATTACGATCAATTGATATGGCAGATTACGATCAATTGTTATGGCCGTCTGTCCAATGAGTAAAAAATCATAACAAATTGCGAGTATAGACAAACATATTTGATCGTAATACAATTGTTTTTCTTGAAAAATCTAAAATTTTTGTGTTAAGTTTATGGTTAATTTAACATATATTCGTTTTGTATTTGAAAGACAGGAATCCATTAGAAGAAAGAACTCGACAATGGCTTATCACAAGGGTGACACATTCTTCAAGGTTATGTTGTCCATCTCATCTTTAATTTATCATTAGACTACAACAATTCTTCTACAAAATACATTCGGAATATTCTAAGTTAAAAATGTTTTTCCATTATCAAGCATATTTGTATTTATCAATCAAAGTCGATAGCTTTTTAATAATTGTTGGATGCGTAAATTATTACGATCAATTGATATGGCAGATTACGATCAATTGTTATGGCCGTCTGTCCAATGAGTAAAAAATCATAACAAATTGCGAGTATAGACAAACATATTTGATCGTAATACAATTGTTTTTCTTGAAAAATCTAAAATTTTTGTGTTAAGTTTATGGTTAATTTAACATATATTCGTTTTGTATTTGAAAGACAGGAATCCATTAGAAGAAAGAACTCGACAATGGCTTATCACAAGGGTGACACATTCTTCAAGGTTATTCATGACCCTTCCGCACGAGTTTTGGTATGAATCTTTATATTTTTTTTAAATAAAATTAATTATTCCTTTTTTAATGTTGTTTTTTACGTCTTCATCCAGACATTGCCGAAATCCATGAACATGTTTTTGTTATCTAAACACATACACAACAACAACATTAAAGTTTCAACATACCATGGTCAAACTTGGTTTGTTCTGTTAGAATTTATGGTGCATGTAGAAGTTCATTCTCAAGTCGCTAGGTTTGTTTTCTGCATTTTCAACATCTACGTTTTCAATTTTCCTAATTTATATTGTTTTACCTTTTATATATATTTTGTATTTTTAATTGTTTTATTAAGGTTTACTGTCATTGGATGGGATGACTTGCTTGAATCAGAAGATATTTCTGTTGGTGACTATTGCGTGTTCAAATGGTGTTCAGCCAATGTAGGTTGTTTGTTACCAAGGTTGACACACAAGAAATTATTAATATATGAATTTAATTCGTGTTGAATGTATTTATTGTTTATTCCATTATGAACATTTTCAATAAATTCGTTAATTATACATTGACTTGAGACAATTGACTTCCTTTTATACTTATTTTAATTTTAATTTAACTTTCCTGTCTTACAACAACAACAATAACCAATACCCAGTAAATCCCACAAAATAGCCTTAGCTATTCGTAGGGTCTGGGGAGGGTGGGATGTAGGCAAACCTTACCTCTACCCAAAAGGGCAGAGAGTCTGCTTCCAGAGAGACCCTCGGATCAAAACAAACAAAAAGAAGCAAACTAGACTAGAAAACTACGGCATAGCAACATAACCGGAGGTGGTAGGAAAGCATAGTAAAAAAAATAGATACATATGAAATGTGAGACATAGTAATATATACACAAGTAAGCCATCATAGAACTTTTACCTAGCTGTTTAAAGGTTTTCCTAAGCATAGACCCACTAGGATGTAGTAAAACTACACTTAACACAAAGCAAAGACCCAATTATGTCCTCCTTAGAGGTCTTTAACCTTAATCCTACGTCTCCACGAACTCCTATCATGGACCATGTCCTCAGAAAGGTGCAAATCTAGCAGATCCTGCCTAATGCGCTCATCCCAGGTCAAATTTGGTCTTCCCCTACCTCTCTTCCCCTCCACAATGAGGCTCTCCATCGCTCTAACTGGCTCCGACATCCCCCTCCTCTTCACATGACCAAACCATCTCAATCTCCCTATAAACATTTTGACTTTCCTGTCTTATTAATTTCAAATTGTACTTTAACTTGGTTATAAAATTCGATTTTGGACATTAATGTGAATTGAATGTGACTTCCTTATAAACATTTTGACTTCCTTATAAATATTTTGACTTCCTTATATAATTATATGACATTAACTTTAAATTGATTCAATTTAATTAGAAATTTACTGCCTTATTAATTATAGGTTTGACTATAAATTTAATTTGAATTTAACGTATTTCAAATTTACATTCATTATAAAATTCTCGAAATTTAATGTCGAATTTGACTGGCTTATTAATTTCATATTTTACATTTAGTTGTTTATAATTTTCGCCATTTAGACATTAATGTGCATTTAATTTTACTTCCTTATAAATGTTTATTCTTCCTAATTGATATGTAACTAACTTTATACGGAAAACATGTAAGTATACAAATTATATTGTAAATTGATTCAAATTACTTTTTAATTGGTTGACTTATTTATTTCAAAACTTGACTTTGAATTGGTTATAAGTTTCGATTATATACATTAAAAAGTACATTTAATTTTACTTCCTTATATGAATACGAATTGAATATCTAGCTACATATTCGAATTTTTTCATTAATGTATATTTTGATTTCTTTATAATTATGGCTCGACATTTATAAATAATATATAAGAATACTAATTGAATTTATAAAACAAGTCAATGTAATTGATTACGAATTCAATGTTCAAAATCAAATGGTATCCTCATTTATGAAGTAAATGTAATTAAACCATTGATTATAAATTGATTAAAGAAACTTTAACGTTTTACTGCCTTATTTATTTTAAATTTGACTTTTAACTGTATATAAGTTTCTATTTTTTGACATTAATACATATTTTTGAATTTAATATGTATTAATGACAATATTCATCGGTTTTGTCATTAATGTATTTACATATTTGGTGGTTTTGTTATTAATACATATTATTGAATTTAATATGTATTTACTGTTTATAAGTTTCTTTTTTTTAACATTAATACATATTTTTGAATTTAATATGTATTAATGACAAGATTCGGTGGTTTTCTCATTAATGTATATATTGACTTCGTTTCAAAAATGAGCCGACATTTATAATTTACAATACCATAATTATCTACAATACCATTTTAATGTTTCAATTTAATATACAAACAATTTTGTATATGCATTTTATATTTAATTTGAAAATGAACTAAGTCTAAAACTATGTAATGAATCTTATCTCCTAACTATACTCATAGTTATTGCGGTCCAATTTCATACATAAAAAGGCGAAATTATATATCCTAATTATACTCCATAGGTGAAAGTATTGCAAATAAAATGCAAAACTTTAAATCCCAATTTATAACAATATGCTAATGATAATGCTAATTTCACTCCACCATTTCATCCATTCCTTAATGGATTGAATAGCTATATAAACACGTAAAAATCAATGCACATACGATTATCCTATGACACGTTTCTTGCACTTTGATTAATCGCATACATATATTCTTAGGTTATTTTCTGTTCCTCATCTTTAAATACATAAACATTATTTTTTTCGATTTCTTATGAATCAATAGATTAAATTGATGTTTTGCATACATTCTGGTCAATCAATCCATACATGTATGCTGCCATACATTCGAAAAATATGATAAATGTAATATAAGTTTCAATATTATTATGCTGTCTACAGTTTGTATCATTGAAGTATTAACTTGAATTTAACTTTTTTTTTAACAGTTACAAAGATCAATGGTTGCCGTAGATGCAAATGAGTTTACCATGGTTAACCAAATTCATGTCAACCGAAACGGTGTAGCTTTAAAGCTAAAGATTATTCGGGTTTGGCGTCAACCCGATCGTCGCAATCCTAATGATGTCTACGCAATTGAAATGATCCTATTTGACGAAAATGTAAATCTCAACTACACGTTTTGATTAGAGCCTCTTATTTGGCAATTTCATTATTTACTTTACGCTATTTTTTATTTTTCAATATTAAATTTGCTTATATTCGTACATTAAAATACATCAATTATTTAGATACATATTTATAGTGTTTTTTTTATAATTAACAGGGTGACAGGATTCAAGCGAATGTATTTAAGCGGTTGTTTTTTAGATTTGAGAGATTTTTGATTGAAAATGCTTCTCTTATTATAAGAAATCCAGGAGTTGGGCTCAATTCTTCTAAATACAAGTATGCTCCAAACCCAAACAAACTGTGCTTGAATATGAATACTCAAGTTTCCGAATATGCTGGTTTCCAAGGTCCAGATTTTGGGTTCTCTTTTGTGCCCTATCAAAGAATTCTGGATAGGGAGGTTGATGAATATGTTACAATAGGTATATTACGTCAATATAGTCTTTTTTTCATTACAACCAAACCATATTAATATTGTTTTGTTTTATGTTACAATGATGTTTCTTTTATATTTGATTTTAGATGTTATAGGACATGTTAACAAGTTCTTCAGCAATGATGATAAAGATAAAAAGGTTGTCGCTGATAAGAAGAGGTTAACAATGGAAATCCAAGATATCGAGTATGTATTGTTTTTTTTTTTTTGATTTTTTTTTAGAATCTGAGAATGACGTAGGTATATAAATTGTTTTTTTTTATACTAAAATAATTTTATCTTTTTGAAGGGGTTTGAGCATCTATGTAACGTTGTGGGATAGTTATGCCATGGAGATGTCTAAATATGTTGCAACTCATCAAATGGAGCAGGAATTTATAATAATATTGCCGTTTGGCCGTTTGAAGTTTTATAATGGTTGTGTAATCTTATTAAATATTTATATTTATATTTATAGCTAGATTATATTTGGCAATATAAATTATATTTTAACTTTTAAAGTTTCTTCTTATTATTATTATTTAGAATTTTTGATCCTAATATTTGTTTTATATAGGAAAACCGTATGTTTCTAACTCTTTTGGAGATCGAGTTGGTCGACTGTTCATCAATGGAGATATTGAAGATACAAATCGGTATAAAAAAGGGTAGGTACTATTATGTTTTTCAATACGAATTACAAAATCTTAAACGAGTATTGCTAATTATATAATGTGTATATCAAATTATTTTTATCTGGTTGGGTAAGAAAATTGCCGATAATCCTTCCTCGTGTCATCGACCATATGGAACCTCTATGTTCTGTTCTGATGAAGATGAATTTGTCCATAACACTCCTTTTAGTAACATTGGTGACATTTGTGAGATTCAAGAGGTAAGTATAATGTTCATACTTAAATACGATGTTTATAATTAACTATAAAAATTTTAACATTATCGTCAAAAATTTGATTTATTTACTACAAATCCCCATTGTATAACATAGACTATCTTCTTTCGGTAACTAATTATAATATTTCTTCAGGAGCAGGCTCTGGTATTATTGAGTACTATTAAAGACCTGTTTACCGAATTTGGCTGGTACTACATGGGATGTCCCAAATGCACCAAATATGTAGTATTGATTATGTAATCAAACAGGTTGGTGAAGGAAGTTCAAATTTTGTGGAAGTAAAGGTTTACGAGTGTTTGAATGTTAATTGTAGTGCCAAACAAGTTGAGCCTACACCAAGGTCGGATATCTGTATAAAATAAATTTGAATATACATAAATAATGTTTGATTACATAAATTTAGTTAACATTTTTGTTTTATGTTTGTTTTTTTATTTTATTTTTTTTCTAGATTTAAAATTCAGGTTCGTGTACAAGATCTTAATGGTGCTGTATCTCTTACGTTGTTTCATCGTGACGTTGCACAACTTATTAGTAAAAATGCTTCTGAATTGCTTGATTTGAATACGGTATTCCATATTTTTAACTAAATTTTAAATACAAATTTATTTTTAATAATTATTTAATTATAGTTGTCTAATATTTATTTCTTTTTTGATTCCTTTTAAATAGGTTGGTGATACAGTTGAATATCCTGAAAAGATTAAGACTTTGTTAGAAAGAGAGTTTGCTTTCAAGATCTTTTTATCCGGCTTCAATTTAAACAACAAATATGATGTTTATGGGGTAACTAAGATAAGTGATGATCCAACAATTATCTCGGAGCTTAAGAAGAAGTTGTACGTAGGACAAGTACATAATCGAACTCTATTTGCTATAAAAAACAACTTTTATGTACGTAAGACATTTTTACATTACAATGATTTTCATATTTGTTGTTACAGCCTGCTGAATTAGAATCACTTCACACATCTCTCCTAGCAATGCCGTCTAATGTTATTTCTGTTTCCAAGGTACCATTTTCACACACGCTTAAATTCATATTAATAAATTTTACTCATTTTTTATTCATACACAATCACGGCTACATTGGCCACATATGTTTATAAATATTTTATCTTTAGGAATCAGACACAGGCGATAATGAAACGCCACTTTCCATTGCTGATAACTTTGTTGATAAGAAAGTTTATGCTAAAGGAGAACAATGTTCTATCAGTTCCAAGTATCAAATGGTTAAGCGTAAACTGATTGACGCAATTTCTGATGATGAAAGTACACCAATTCCTTCAACTAAGATTGGAAGTGGTGGTAGTATGGAGTAACATAATAGTCCGTTGAGTCCTCCATCTTGCTAAAGCCAAATGAAGAGGATTAGTTTGCTATGCTGACGGTCTACGAGTTTTATTGCTTTATGTTTTGTTTTTTAAATAAATTTGAACAATTTCTACTTTGTTATTTCCTATTTCTACCATGATATGGTTTACTGTTTTTATTATGTTTCATAACGATGGTAATATTTAATAAATGTCTTTGGTTGATTTATAAGTATGTTATCATCCATTTGCTATTATGTTTATTATATAATACAACTGGTTTGGTTGATGTAGTCATCTATCCTAATGTTATTTTTTATTTTTTATAATTAATATCTGATTATAAAAAAAAATGTTATCAATCAACTTAATAAGTTACCTCTATTTTGTTGTTATAAAACAACCAAAGTTATCAAGACCTACTAAAATACCAACTCCCAGGCCATCTAAGCCGTGGTTATTATGTTACGCATTGGGCCATCCGAATTGATGAAACAAAAGGCCCGATCCAAATTAGTTTATAAAATCTTATCATTAATGGTTTTTTAATATAAATACCCAACCACCCTATTATAATCATCAGATTCTCCAAAAGTCATTTTACCAATTTGTAAGTAAATTTTTCATCTTCTTCTTTATCAAATCATCATCTTATTGTTGTTCTTTTTTTTTTTTTTTTTTTTTTTTTTTACCATTAATCGATGTCTATGTTATTATAACTACGCAATTTCCATTATGCATGTACCATCAAATTCTTTCATTCAAAGTAGTAATCGTTTATTTTGATTTTTAATGTGAATATGTATTGACTAACAATTTATGTTTTTTAAATTTATCTAATAAACAATCAGTATTTACTGAATGTAGTTATCATTAAGAATTATGGAGATTGTATGGTTTGATAATTTACTATTAATTACGTTTGATGAGTTTGATCAATGTTTTATCTCAAATAATTGTTCTTGAATATATGTAATAATCGTTTGTATTAGTATGTTAATTTGGAAATATGTATAATATGGTAATTAATTTTTGTTTAGGAAACTATTAATCAGTTGATAAATGATATAAATATACATATTTAAACTGATATATAGGTGATATATATCAGGTTGGCCATATATAGATTAGGTTCATGTTTATGTTCCTAAATCATATGAGACAATGTTATGATTTATATTATGTTTGTAATATGTTTTATAGTCTTTCCCATATATTCATTATGTTTATATGGCTTTAACTAAATATATGACACAATGTTAGCATTTATATTGTGTTTATAATAGGTCATATAATCTATGCCATATATAGATAATGTTCATATAATGTTCCCGGCGCGCACTTCTTCGCATATTAGCATGTAAGTTTTTGGGTGATGGGTGATGATTTGTAGAAAATAATCCATATTCAATCTTATGATATTGGACCTGATTTTTTTTATTTTATTGTTTACGCTTACTCGATTTTATCATTTTGCCATAACAGACATTCGTTGTTATGTAGATTTGTTTGTTTTCAATACATGTGTAGTTGTATAGATATGTTGGTTTTAACCTTATGTTTCAATTTTAACTAAATGCGGCCTTTGCCATCCTACCTCCTAACTACCAAAAATGGTAACAACCTGTTCATTTTCTTTATTTTTAAATCTATTTTGTTGTCAACATACAATTTCTTGGTCACTTCATATCAACGCAGCATTATCATTATTTATAGCTAATCGGTTTTCGTTATTATCATTATTTATAAGTTACCTCAATTATCCACTTTGACATTAAAACCAAAGTTATATATTAGTTTTAATATCCACTTCATATCAACACAACATTGAAACATGACATTTATATAAGAAAAAAATATCAGGCTAACCTTTATTCTTAAGACTTTACGTTGTGGACACTAAACTTGAATAATACAAGTCTTTGTTTAATATATATATTTTTTAATTTACTATGGTTTGCACCGTGGGTCCCCACGGGTCTCAAACCTAGTCAGTAAATATATGTGTGTAAATAAACAATCGAGGAGGTCCACCTAAATCTTTACTATATATAAAGCATCTAAGAGGGATGACGGTAAAATTTAAGTAAATACAAGTGTTTATGCTCATGGTACAATAGTAAATGAGGTTAGTTTATGGGCAAAATGGTCTTTCAACTTCAATATTAAAGTGATCATCAATATAGAAGGTTTGTTTTGTAATTTTTCTAATAATCTAGGGGTAAATATGAAAATGTGTCACACCCTCAAATTCCACTTGCGGGGTTTTACCGCGAGGCGCATGACAAACCAGAATTCAAGTCAACGGTCACAATAAACAACACTATATGCATAACACAACACCCAAAAGATATAATTATAAAAGCATAAACTGTAGCGAAAGCTTTAATTGTTTACAACCCAAAAGACATAGTTCAAATGTTTAATGAAAACCATGCTCTAAACCCTAGATGCCCGTGCCGACTCGTGCGCCTAGATCCAGTTGTTGCTACCTTAGCGACCTGAGAAAAACATGCCAAAAGACGTCAACATATAATGCTGGTGAGTTCACAGGTTTGTTCAAAAAGAGTTACCAAGTGTTACCATGTCCATACTATATCAATGCTACCAAGTACGCTAGCTAGGCGTATGTTTTATTACTACTACGATTGGAAACCATTACTGGACACGTTTAGCAATGTTTAGCATGTTTAGCAGCCCGTAATGTTCAGCACAATAATGTTCCTGTTTGAGACAATATGCACCCGCCCGGCCCTCCAAGCCGACGAGTGGGGCAGGTCACGCCCAATAGATCTATCCACATTTCCCCCGTTGTGCAAACCCGCACATTCATGGTTTCCCCCGGGACTTTCCAAAAGATCGTATAGCAATATAAAGTTAAAACCATAGTATGACATATGTTACCAAAACTGTTTAGCGCATGTTTTCTCCCCCAAAAGTTAAAGCAGTAAAAGTGGGGCCGTGAACTCACCTTAGATAGCGTTCTTCAAATATAAGTAAAGATGTTTAGCCCTTGATAATCCCTCTACCGGAGATCTATCAAAATGTTCACATAAGTGTTCCGACTAATAACCATAAGGTTATCTAGCCCCCGATTGTCCAGATCATAACCGAGTATGTTTTAAAACGTGTTTAAATGTTTAACCGACACACTAGACCGACCCGACATCCCGTTGGTGACCCATTACCCTAACTAATCAAGTACACATAGATTACACGCAAGGTTCAAGCATAAAACACTTAGTTTGTATCAAAAATCTCATTTCTGCATCAGAACGGTCGAACCAGTCAGTTTAAGGCCTCCTTCGCACCTTTTTACTCTCCTTCGCCCGTTTTACCTCTCGTTCGACCGTTTGATGTTTCCTTCGCACGTTTTGCCACGTTCGCCCACTGAAAAGCCTGGTTCGACCCTGGGATTCCTCCTTCGCACCTTCGACTGGTCGAAGGAGGCCAGGTTCGCCCCTGTTGTTCTATTTTGCCTAAAAACGCTTAAAACACATTCAAAACGACTCGAAACATCACCAATCACAGCAGTCAAACATGATTATGTTATCCTAACAAAACCCCACTAATTTTGCCCCAAACCATATCCGTTTCAGCCCTTTCCCAAAATGGCAAAAATTATGGAAACGTCACTTTCATGCATGAAATCTTTACCCAATTTGGAAACTTTTGAAATCGACTCATGTTTGATTTAAAATACTCAGTTTATCGATCATCCGACCATCCCTATGGGTTCTATTGATTATAAACACCACATGTTACGTCTAGATTCGTCAAAATCCCCAATTTACACATAATATCATCATCCAATCGATTCTAACCCTAAACAACAATCAATCAGCATTAAAAGCAATCCTACATCATGTCTCTAACATAGATAAAGCAGCAAAGCATTGAATAACACATTACACCACATAATACTCAATTAACACATGTTATTTATTATGAAAACTCATGTTAAATGATAGGGTTTTGTTTTAGAAAGATGTTTAAAAGGTTTTTAATCATAAAAACACCCTTAGAACAGATCTGGACAATTAAGGTTAGATGAAAACGAATTAGAATGCTTTTAAAAGATTTAGGATTATGAACACACCTTGGATTCTTGTTTAGATGTTGTAGATAGGTTATATTATGAAAAAGAAGAGCAAAAACTCCTTCCTTAGTGTTTAAGATCGTTTGAGAGCGTTTTGGGACGGTTAGGGTTTGTGAAATGATGAAAAATGACTAAGGTTGGTATTTATACTGATCCTCCTTCGCACCAATTGATTGGTCGAAGGTGGTCTCCTTCGCCCCTTTCACAGGGTCGAATGAGACATGTCCAGGTCGAAGGGAATTCTTCAACTCCACTTCCCTGGTTCGCCCACTTGCATGGGTCGAACCAGACAATTTTCCTCTCCTTCGACCACTCGAAGTGGTCGAACCAGAGCCCCTTCTTAACTAGTTTTCCAGTTTGTCGTGTTTAACGCATTCTAACACATCTTAACACATAGGCATGCATCCTTAGTCTATATTTAACACATTAAAGCACAGATAATCATTTACACATCATTTAAACACGTCTATGTATATAAACCACCACACAACCCATAATCTACACATATACTTAATTAGTTCATGTAATGTCACCAACAACGGAACCCGGTACTAGTGTATTACCAAAACGACTCCCAATGATCCTCCAGATCATTGTACCCTGGACAATCCTAACTTGACCCAACTCAACTAACCCGGTTAAGTTTGTTTATAAACGTTTCTCGCTAAGGTAGACTTAGATGTTACTAATATGTTTAAGCCGAACATGCCGGGTGTCACATCATCCCCACGTTGAAAGAATTTTCGTCCCGAAAATTGCACGAAGCCCAAAAATGAAAAAGACGAAAAGAAGAAAACGAAAAGAAAGGTTACCGTTTGTCACATCATCCCCACGTTGAAAGGGAATCTCGCCCCGAGATTCACTCTGTTTCCGCAGTAACATGCCTGGACTCGAACGCGCGCTTCGGAAAGAGATGAGGGTACTTAGATTTCATCTGGTCCTCCCGTTCCCATGTAAACTCCGGTCCACGGTTCGAGTTCCAACGGACTTTAACGATGCGGATTTTACTCCGACGAAGGCTACGAATCTTGTAGTCGAGAATCTCGACAGGTTCCTCCACAATGCGAAGACGATCATCAACCTTGATCTCTTCCAATGGTACAATGAGAGATTCATCAGCCAAACACTTCTTCAAGTTAGACACATGGAAGACGTTGTGTACACTACCGAGCTCCGCCGGTAAGTCAAGTCTATATGCCACCGGTCCAATCCGATCCAGGATTGCGAACGGTCCGACATAACGAGGGTTAAGCTTGCCACGCTTTCCAAAGCGTATGACGCCCTTCCATGGTGAAACTTTCAGAAGTACCTTGTCCCCAACCTGGAACTCCAAAGGTTTTCGACGGCGATCGGCATAGCTCTTCTGACGATCTCGTGCCGCAGCCAAACGTTGACGGATCTGTACGATTTTCTCCGAAGTTTCGTACACGAGTTCCGGACCAGTGAGCTGGCTCTCGCCCACCTCGGCCCAACAAAGTGGTGATCGGCATTTCCGTCCGTAAAGAGCCTCGAACGGAGCTGCCTTGATGCTAGAGTGATAGCTGTTGTTGTAGGAGAACTCCACTAACGGTAGGTGGATCTCCCAACTTTTGCCAAAATCGATAACACATGCCCGAAGCATGTCTTCCAAGGTTTGAATCGTCCGCTCACTCTGTCCATCAGTTTGCGGATGATATGCCGTACTCATATCCAACTGAGTACCCAAAGCCTTGTGCAGAGCCTTCCAGAAACGCGAAGCAAAGCGGGAATCACGATCAGAAATGATAGAAACAGGCACCCCGTGCCGAGAAACCACCTCCTTAAGGTAGAGCCGAGCCAACCGCTCGAGTCCATCCGTTTCCTTAATAGGTATGAAGTGTGCCGATTTCGTCAACCGGTCGACGATCACCCAAATCATGTCGCAGCCACTTGGTGATCTCGGTAGTTTGGTGACGAAATCCATCGTGATCCGCTCCCACTTCCATTCTGGAATCTCAGGTTGCTGTAGGAGACCAGACGGCTTCTGATACTCCACCTTGACCTTAGCACAGGTCAAGCATTTGCTCACATAGGAGGCTATATCAGCCTTCATGTTCGGCCACCAATAAAGTATCTTCAGATCCTGATACATCTTATCGGAGCCTGGATGAATAGAATACCGGGATTTGTGAGCCTCGTCCAAGACAAGCTCCCGTAATCCCCCGAGTAAAGGAACCCAAACACGCCCAGCGAAGTAGTGTAGGCCATCAGACCTAAGCTCAAGGTGTTTGTCCGCACTGTGCATTGTTTCGGCTTTAAGGTTTTCCTCCTTCAAGGCATCCACCTGAGCCGAACGGATCCGGTCAGGTAAGGAGGAATGAATGGTAAGCTGCAAGGCTCGGACACGCCGAGGCTTCGCCGACTCTTTCCTGCTCAAGGCATCCGCCACAACGTTCGCCTTGCCAGGATGGTACTTAATCGCACAGTCGTAGTCGTTCAAGAGTTCAACCCAACGACGCTGCCGCATGTTTAACACCTTCTGGTCGAAAATATGCTGGAGACTCTTGTGATCGGTGTAAACTTCACACTTGGTACCGTACAAGTAATGTCTCCAGATTTTCAACGCAAAGACCACTGCACCCAGTTCTAAGTCATGAGTAGTGTAGTTCTTCTCATGGACTTTGAGTTGACGAGAAGCATAAGCAATAACCTTCCCGCGCTGCATCAACACGCAACCAAGACCCCTAATAGAAGCATCACAGTACACAACGAAATCATCCGTACCCTCAGGAAGGGATAAGATGGGTGCAGAACAAAGTTTAAGCTTCAGCATCTGAAATGCTGATTCCTGTGGTTCGTCCCAGTCGAACTTTCGGTCCTTCTGGGTGAGAGCAGTGAGGGGTTGAGCGATCTTCGAAAATCCCTCGATAAAACGCCGATAGTAACCTGCAAGACCCAGGAATTGCCGCACCTCAGATGGCGTCTTTGGTGCTTCCCAGTCTTTAATAGCTTCGATCTTAGCCGGATCGACATGAATTCCTAGTTCATTCACCACATGTCCTAGGAATTGAACTTCACGCAACCAAAAATCACACTTTGAGAACTTAGCATACAGCTGCTCCCGTCTCAAAAGTTCCAAGACCAACCGCAGATGTTCCTCGTGATCCGCCTTGTTCTTGGAATAGATCAGAATGTCGTCAATAAACACGATGACAAACTTATCAAGGTAAGGCTTGCAAACGCGGTTCATCAAATCCATGAACACCGCAGGTGCGTTAGTGAGACCAAAAGGCATGACCAAGAACTCAAAATGGCCATAACGAGTGCGAAAGGCAGTCTTCTGGATGTCAGCTTCCCTGACGCGCAACTGGTGATACCCGGACCGCAAATCAATCTTCGAATAATAGCTGGAGCCCTGAAGCTGGTCAAAGAGATCATCAATGCGAGGAAGAGGATAACGATTTTTGATGGTCACTTTGTTCAGCTCACGGTAATCAATACACATACGAAGGCTCCCGTCCTTCTTCTTCACAAACAAAATAGGAGCTCCCCACGGGGACGAGCTCGGTCGAATGAAACCCTTTTCCAAGAGTTCCTGTAACTGGCTGGATAACTCCTGCATCTCGGGAGGTGCAAGACGATACGGAGCTCGGGCAATAGGAGCTGCGCCCGGAGCGAGATCAATACCAAACTCAACCTGACGATGGGGAGGAAGACCAGGTAAATCATCAGGAAACACATCATGAAAGTCACGAACCACCAGGATATCCTCGATCTTCTTCTCATCGTCAGAAGAAACGTTAACAAGTGCCAGAATGGCCGAACAGCCCTTCCGAAGATACTTACGGGCTTTCATGCTGGAAATGATACTCAGCGGGGCACCGCTTTTCTCGCCATGAACCGAAAGAATCTCTCCGTCGGGGAGAGGGATCCGAATAACCTTGTCAAAGCAAACAATCTCTGCACGATACAACGATAACCAATCCATGCCCACAACGACATCGAAACTACCCAAAGGTACAGGCATAAGGTCAATGGGGAATGACAGACCCGACAGTTCCAAGTGACACTCCCTAAGGATATGAGTCGCCTCGATGTTCTTACCATTAGCCAATTCTATCAAGTACTTAGCCTCTAAAGGTGTGGGTACTATATCTAGTAACTGACTAACATCCACAGATACGAAGCTCTTATCGGCACCAGAATCAAATAAAACAGAAACATAGCGATTGTTGAGAAGGAACGTACCGGTAACTGTGTCTGGATCCTGCCTAGCCTCCGCAGACCCAATGACGAAAGCACGCGCAGTCCTGCCTCCGCCGCCATTCCCGTTACCGCTACCGTTTCCGCCCCTCCCATTATCGCCCTGCTTCAGCTTGGGACAATCACGCTTGAAATGCCCCGTGTCACCACAGTTATAACACCCCTGCCTCCCCTGAGTCACCTGAGCAGCAGGAGCAGGAGTAGCCGCAGGAGTCTGAGTTGGGGTGAGCGCCACCTTGCAATCCTTAGCATGGTGCCCCAACTGATGGCACCGATGACAACGAGCTCGATCACAATTCCCCGAATGGTGAAAGCCACACTTGTTACACTTGGGGTGCTTCCCGACATACCCACCCGTCTTCGCCCCAGAAGAAGACCCAGACGTATCAAACTTCTTTGCCGGCTGAGCTGGCACCACACTCTTCCCCACACTCTCCCACTTCCTCTTGTTCCCCTCAGTAGTCTTCACGGTAGTACCCTTGGGTGGCAAAACGCCTTCCGCCACCTTCAGGTTAGTCATCCGATGAGCTGATCGGACAACTTCAGCAATAGTGGGAAGATTCCCAGCAGCCACCAACCCAGCAATCTCGGGCACTAGTCCAGACACATAGTGCTCGATCCTCCTGTACTCGGGTGTGTGTAAGTCAGGACACAACACCGCCAGCTCGTTCCTCCTCACAGTATACTCCTCAATCTCCGACCCAACCATCTTGTAACTCCAGACCTCATGCTCCAACTTCTGTATCTCCTCCCTCGGACAGTACTCACCTCTCAAAAGCTGCACAAACTCCGCCCAGGGCATAGCAATAGCCTCTCCCAACCCCATATTCTGAGTAGTAGCATTCCACCACGACAATGCAGGCCCCTCAAATGTCGCAGTAGCATACTTTACTCGGTCCCCAGCAGGACAGTTACACATGACAAACACAGATTCCACCTTCTCTAGCCATCGGAGCAGTCCCACCGCTCCCTCAGTTCCAGCGAAGTTATGGGGCTGACAGTCCCTAAACTTCTTATAAGAGCACTGAGGTGGGGGTGGATTGGCACCAACACCTGAAACACGGTACACGAGTAAAACACAAACGAAAGGACACGAAACCCAAAAATGAGGCAAGGTCGACAGAAATCAACTCACCACCCATGGCATTAATCCCGGCCTGGAAATTAGCCATAGCCATGTTCACTTGCTGCTGGAGCAAGTTGTTCAGCTCAGCTTGGGTCATGTTGATGTTCCCACGACCACCGCCTCCGGCACGACCACCGCCGCCACGACCACCACCACGACGTCCACCACCACGAGCACCAGACATGATCTAACAAACCAAGAAATCGAGAGATTCAGATTCACTTCCAGTGTCAACCACTAGAAATTTTTCAAGAGTTAACCTAGGGACAAATTCAGGACTATACATCCAAACTCGAAGTCCATCGGGATTTTCATGCATCCCAGTTTATTATTTCGTGTGCACCCGAAATGATAAACTGCTCTACATGGTCCTCCAGATGTACCCCTAATTTAGACCCCAGTCACCGAACATTGTCGCCTATGTGGCAATAGGTGCAAGTGTAAGAAGGCATGTGTGTGCAAGAACCAACAAATCAACCCCTCCTCCTTCAATCCAGAAGAAGAAGACAAGAGTAGGTAAGAACCCAAATAAAAACGGATGATGTAACAGAGAAGTGTGATGATAATGTAACGACACCCCGACAAAGTTAGTACATGTTCCAAACCGACACAAGTATGTGACCGTCTAGTGTGTGCGACTCGGCTATAGACTAGACTCTAAATGCAGTCCTAGTTCACTATAACCATTGGCTCTGATACCAATCTGTCACACCCTCAAATTCCACTTGCGGGGTTTTACCGCGAGGCGCATGACAAACCAGAATTCAAGTCAACGGTCACAATAAACAACACTATATGCATAACACAACACCCAAAAGATATAATTATAAAAGCATAAACTGTAGCGAAAGCTTTAATTGTTTACAACCCAAAAGACATAGTTCAAATGTTTAATGAAAACCATGCTCTAAACCCTAGACGCCCGTGCCGACTCGTGCGCCTAGATCCAGTTGTTGCTACCTTAGCGACCTGAGAAAAACATGCCAAAAGACGTCAACATATAATGCTGGTGAGTTCACAGGTTTGTTCAAAAAGAGTTACCAAGTGTTACCATGTCCATACTATATCAATGCTACCAAGTACGCTAGCTAGGCGTATGTTTTATTACTACTACGATTGGAAACCATTACTGGACACGTTTAGCAATGTTTAGCATGTTTAGCAGCCCGTAATGTTCAGCACAATAATGTTCCTGTTTGAGACAATATGCACCCGCCCGGCCCTCCAAGCCGACGAGTGGGGCAGGTCACGCCCAATAGATCTATCCACATTTCCCCCGTTGTGCAAACCCGCACATTCATGGTTTCCCCCGGGACTTTCCAAAAGATCGTATAGCAATATAAAGTTAAAACCATAGTATGACATATGTTACCAAAACTGTTTAGCGCATGTTTTCTCCCCCAAAAGTTAAAGCAGTAAAAGTGGGGCCGTGAACTCACCTTAGATAGCGTTCTTCAAATATAAGTAAAGATGTTTAGCCCTTGATAATCCCTCTACCGGAGATCTATCAAAATGTTCACATAAGTGTTCCGACTAATAACCATAAGGTTATCTAGCCCCCGATTGTCCAGATCATAACCGAGTATGTTTTAAAACGTGTTTAAATGTTTAACCGACACACTAGACCGACCCGACATCCCGTTGGTGACCCATTACCCTAACTAATCAAGTACACATAGATTACACGCAAGGTTCAAGCATAAAACACTTAGTTTGTATCAAAAATCTCATTTCTGCATCAGAACGGTCGAACCAGTCAGTTTAAGGCCTCCTTCGCACCTTTTTACTCTCCTTCGCCCGTTTTACCTCTCGTTCGACCGTTTGATGTTTCCTTCGCACGTTTTGCCACGTTCGCCCACTGAAAAGCCTGGTTCGACCCTGGGATTCCTCCTTCGCACCTTCGACTGGTCGAAGGAGGCCAGGTTCGCCCCTGTTGTTCTATTTTGCCTAAAAACGCTTAAAACACATTCAAAACGACTCGAAACATCACCAATCACAGCAGTCAAACATGATTATGTTATCCTAACAAAACCCCACTAATTTTGCCCCAAACCATATCCGTTTCAGCCCTTTCCCAAAATGGCAAAAATTATGGAAACGTCACTTTCATGCATGAAATCTTTACCCAATTTGGAAACTTTTGAAATCGACTCATGTTTGATTTAAAATACTCAGTTTATCGATCATCCGACCATCCCTATGGGTTCTATTGATTATAAACACCACATGTTACGTCTAGATTCGTCAAAATCCCCAATTTACACATAATATCATCATCCAATCGATTCTAACCCTAAACAACAATCAATCAGCATTAAAAGCAATCCTACATCATGTCTCTAACATAGATAAAGCAGCAAAGCATTGAATAACACATTACACCACATAATACTCAATTAACACATGTTATTTATTATGAAAACTCATGTTAAATGATAGGGTTTTGTTTTAGAAAGATGTTTAAAAGGTTTTTAATCATAAAAACACCCTTAGAACAGATCTGGACAATTAAGGTTAGATGAAAACGAATTAGAATGCTTTTAAAAGATTTAGGATTATGAACACACCTTGGATTCTTGTTTAGATGTTGTAGATAGGTTAGATTATGAAAAAGAAGAGCAAAAACTCCTTCCTTAGTGTTTAAGATCGTTTGAGAGCGTTTTGGGACGGTTAGGGTTTGTGAAATGATGAAAAATGACTAAGGTTGGTATTTATACTGATCCTCCTTCGCACCAATTGATTGGTCGAAGGTGGTCTCCTTCGCCCCTTTCACAGGGTCGAATGAGACATGTCCAGGTCGAAGGGAATTCTTCAACTCCACTTCCCTGGTTCGCCCACTTGCATGGGTCGAACCAGACAATTTTCCTCTCCTTCGACCACTCGAAGTGGTCGAACCAGAGCCCCTTCTTAACTAGTTTTCCAGTTTGTCGTGTTTAACGCATTCTAACACATCTTAACACATAGGCATGCATCCTTAGTCTATATTTAACACATTAAAGCACAGATAATCATTTACACATCATTTAAACACGTCTATGTATATAAACCACCACACAACCCATAATCTACACATATACTTAATTAGTTCATGTAATGTCACCAACAACGGAACCCGGTACTAGTGTATTACCAAAACGACTCCCAATGATCCTCCAGATCATTGTACCCTGGACAATCCTAACTTGACCCAACTCAACTAACCCGGTTAAGTTTGTTTATAAACGTTTCTCGCTAAGGTAGACTTAGATGTTACTAATATGTTTAAGCCGAACATGCCGGGTGTCACAAAATGTAAATTAAAGCTATTAATTATGTAAAAAATAACCAAACATTTCTTTTATAAACTAAAATATAATAAACTAAAATAAATCAAATAGTTTATTTTCTGAGGGACAAATATAAACCTTTTTATTTTGTTTGATGACAAAACGTGCATCTATATAATAAACCAAAACACTAGGGTTGAACCCTAGCATTTTAGAGGGTCTTGAAGGATCCAACTACTATATGGAGCTCCAAGACTAAGACCTATATAAACCTCTTTTTATTTACTTTTGTCAACATCCATTTCTCATTACTCATTCCTCTCCTACTAATTCCTTTCTCCTTCCTATCTCATTGTCATTTTTGCAAGGTATGTTCTTCATCATAATGTTTGCAATCATCTAACATAAAAGATAAAAACAATAAGATTGTATCCTTATTTATTTACAATCAGAAATGTGAATCCTATATCTAAATCCTTATTTTTTTACAAACAGAAATGTGAATCCTATATCTAAATGGCGTGCTACAAAACATCCAAGATTTCCGGTTGACTTTTCTGATTCATTTGAAATCCGTAAAGCAAATGTTTCAAACCATTTTACATATATAATAAATACAATCGTGTTCTTATTAAAACAACTTTCAAATCGTATTGTTTTTCGATTATGTTTAAACCAAAAAGAATCGTTTTTTTTTTTTATTAAAACCATTTGATAATCTTTTTACAATCAACTCTATGCTTTGAATGTAATCGATATGCGAGTAATTCTGCTCAGCTTTAATCATTGAATATATGATTGTGTTTTTTAATAAACAGATTGCAATTGAAATCGGTTTTGAGTATGTGTGAATATAAGAAACAAGTATATAAAAAAAAAAAAACAAAATACCGGATTTCATAAAAGAAGATAATTAAAATCAGTTTTTAGTATGAGTGACTTTATGTATATACTAACAAAAGTTTGTTTTTTGCATACGAAGAACAGGATTTCAGTAGGACACATAACTTCGATATGGCTTATCACAAGGGTGACAAATTCTTCAAGGTTATTCATGACCCTTCCGCACGAGTTTTGGTATGACGTTTCTAATATTTTTTAAGTAAAAAAACCTTATTTGTTATTATAATGTTTGTTTTTACGTGTTTGTGCAGACATTGCCTAAATCCATGAACAGGTTTTTGTTATCTAAAAACTTACGAAACAACAACATTAAAGTTTCAACATACCATGGTCAATCTTGGTTTGTTTTGTTAGAATTTATAGATGATGAATTCTGCTTAACAAATGGATGGTCAAAAGTTGTACATGATTTATGCTTCTCTATGTTTTACGTGATATTTGAGTTTATTGCTCCGAATGCTTTCATGAATCAGAAGGTATTTCTATTGGAGACTACTGCCTTTTCAAATGGTGTTCGCATAAACGTAGGCTTTTTGTTACCAAGATTGACACACAAGAAGTTATTGATTTCTCACAAATCAATTAATCCCTGTTAAATGTAATTTTTCGTTCATTCCATTAAACACATATTTCCATACACTCGTATGTTTATTGTTAGTTTTTTATGTATTTTTATTATATTTCCTTTTTTAACTTATATTAAATAAATTTTACTGATTATAAAAATGTCTTTTGACCTTTGATTATGCTATAATACTTTAAATTCGCCATTAATGATTTCAATGCTTGACATTGACTAAATGTAATCAATACATTAATTTATGATTAGACTTTAATTTCGGCTTTAATGGTTTAATTCTTGACTTTGACTAAATTTATTCAATACATTAATTAATTTATAACAATAATATATAAGAGCTAATTCGGATGCTAATTATCCTCCACTCTTTCATCCATTCCTTATTGTTGAATTGATTGCATACCTATATTATGCTTTACATAACATGTAAATAACATTTAGTTTAGTAACATCCAACAGATAAAAAAAAATAACATCACAAATATGTATAATCATATGAATTCGGCTTTAATGGTTTAAATTCTTGACTTTTACTAAATTTAATCAATACATTAATTTATAACAATAATATATAAGAGTTAATTCGAATGCTAATTACCCTCCACTCTTTCATCCATTTCTTATTATTGAATCAATTGAATACATATATAATGCTTTACATAACATGTAAAGAACATTTAGTTTAATAACATTGGATAAAACATGAGGAAAAAAAATCAATACTAGGTATAATACTTAAAATTCGCCATTAATTATTTCAATGTTGACTTTGACTAAATGTAATCAATACATTAATTTAGTTTAATAACATTGAAGAAATAAAAAAAAATTCACAAGTAGGTATAATCAATAAATGATTGACCTTGACTAAAGTGAATCAATACATAATGTTATAACCTTTAAATATATGTTAATTCAAATGCTAATTAACCGCCCACCATTACATCCATTTCCTATTATTCGCTAAATTCATTTAGTTTAATAACATTGATTCAATAAAAAAAACAATTCACAACTAGGTATAATACTTAAAAGTCGCCATTAATTATTTCAATGCTTGACTTTTATTAAATTCAATCGATACATAAAGTTATAACAATAATAACAATTCTAAGTCGAATCCTAATTACCCTCCACTCTTTCATCCGATTTTTATTATTCAATTGATTGAATTCCTATATAATGCTTGACATAACATATAAAGAACATTAGTTAAATAACATTGAATAGATCAAAACAACTTACAACTAACTATAATGCTTAACATACGGCTGTGTTGCTTTGAATACTTTACTTTGACTAAATTCAATCAATACATAAACTTATAACAATAATGTATTCAATCGTAATTCGGTTCCTAATTACCCTCCACTCTTTAATCTATTTGTTATTATTGAATTGATTTAATTCCTACATCAATACCTATATAATGCTTGATAAACCGATTTAATCAATAAATGATTGACCTTGACTTAAGTGAATCAATACATAATGTTATAATCTTTAAATATATGCTAATTCAAATCCTAATTAACCGCCCACCATTACATCCATTTCCTATTATTCGCTATATTCAATAACTATATAAAGAAGTCAAACCAATTCACATACGATTGTAATAAGACACGTTGGAGCCACTTTAAGTAATCGCAAAGATATATTATTAGGTTACTATATGTTTCTCATATTTAATTACATAATGTCGAAGTTATTTTGATTTGATTTTTATTTGTTGTGTTATTGAAGTCATCTTTTGTTATTTACATCATTTTTTTTCCAGTTAACAAGATCAATGGCTGCTGTAGATGCAAATGAGTTTACAATGGTTAACCAAATTCATGTAAACCGAAACAGTGTGGCGTTAAAGCTAAAGATTATTCGGGTTTGGCGTCTACCCGATCGTCGCAATCCTAATGATGTGTACTCAATTGAAATGATCCTATGTGATGAAAATGTAAAACTTAACCACACGTTTTTTTTTACATCCTATTATTTTTAAATTTCATTAATTTTTTTTATATTGTGATGCTTTTAATTTTAATGTATATCAATTATCTTCTTTTTTTATAATCAACAGGGTGACGGGATTCAAGCCAATGTATTTAAGCGGTTGTTTTTTAAATTCGAGAGGTTTCTGATTGAAAATTCTTCTCTTATTATAATAAACCCAGGAGTTGGGGTCTATTCTTCTAAATACAAGTATGCTCCAAACTCAAACAAACTCTGCTTCAATATGAATACTCAAGTTTCCGAATATCATGGTTTCCAAGGTCCAGATTTTGGTTTCTCTTTTGTGCCCTTTCAAAGAATTCTGGAAAGGGATGTTGATGAATATGTTACAATAGGTATATTTTCGTTTTAATGTTTTTTTTAATCACAACCAAACAATCGCAGTAAATTTATAACTTATCTTTAATTAATGTTTATTTTATAATTGATCTTAGATGTTATTGGACATGTTAACAAGTTCTTTAGCAATGATGATAAAGAAAAAAAGGTTGTCGCTGATAAAAAGAGGTTAACAATGGAAGTTCAAGATATCGAGTATGTATTATTTATTTATTTTTGTTTTTTTGCATTTTATATATAAAAAAAATTACGTACCTTTATAAATTCTTTATTTATTTTTTACTAAAATAATTTGTACTTTTGTGAAGGGGCTTGCACATCTATTTAACGTTGTGGGATAGTTATGCCATTGAGATGTCTAAATATGTTGCAACTCATCAAACAGAGAAAGAATTTATAATAATAATGCAGTTTGGCCGTTTGAAGTTTTATAATGGTTGTATAATGTTAATCTATTTATATATTGTTATAATTATATTTATACATTCATTATATTTTGCATTATATATTAAGTTCTAACCTCTATTATTTTTTTTTATTAAATAAAAAAATATTTTTTCCTAATTTTTTTTTATATAGGAAAACCGTATGTTTCTAACTCTTTTGGAGATCGTGTTAGTCGACTTTTCATAAATGGAGATATTGAAGATATAAAGCTCTACAAAATAGGGTATGTACTATTAGGTTTTTAAATACGAATTACACAACCTTTATAAACAGTCTCAATAAATATGTAATGTGTATGTATGTAATTATTTTTCTCAGGTTGGGTAAGAAAATCGCTGATAATCCTTCCTCTTCTCTTCAACCATATGGAACTTCTATGTTTTGCTCTGATGAAGATGAATTTGTCCATAACACTCCTTTTAGTAACATTGGCGACATTTGTGAGATTCAAGATGTAAGTATAATGTTCATACTTAAATACGATATTTATAATTAAATATAATAAATTGTAATGAAGTTAAAACTATAATTTTATTTTAATATTAATTTCCTTTGTATACCATATACTATCTTATTTTGGTAACAAACTATAATATTCATACAGGCGCAGCCTCTGGTATTATTGGGTACTATTAAACACTTGTTTACTGAAATTGGCTGGTACTACATGGGATGCCCCAAATGCATAAAAAAATGTAGTATTGATTATATAATCAAGCAGGTTGGTGAAGGAAGTTCAGATTTTCAGGAAGAAAAGGTTTACGAGTGTTTGAATGATAGTTATAGTGCCAAAAAAGTTGACCCTACACCAAGGTCGGATATATTTTTAACATCTATTATAATTTTCACAAATCTACTTTCATTTCAACCCAACTTAGTTATAAATTTTTGTTGTTTTTTTTTTTCAAATTTTTTTTCTAGGTTTAAAATTCAGGTTCGTGTGCAAGACGTTAATGGTGTTGTATCGCTTACGTTGTTTCATCGTGACGTTGCACAACTTATTAGTAAAAGTGCTTCTGAATTGCTTGATTTGAATACGGTATTCCTTATTTTTAGGAACCGATTTTAAGTATACAATTATTTTTAATAATTCCTTGATTATGGTTTTGTAATAATTATCTATTTGGTTATTCCTTATATATATAGGTTGGTGATACAGTTGAATATCCTGAAGAGATTAAGACTTTGTTAGACAGAGAGTTTGCTTTTAAAATCTTTGTCTCTGGCTTCAATTTAAACAACAAATATGATGTTTATGGTGTAACTAAGATAACTGATGATCCAACAATTATCTCGCATCTTAAGAAAAAGTTGTATGTAGGACAGGTACATATTCGAATTCCATCTCACATAACTTTGCAAATTTTATTTACGTAAGACTTTGTTACATTTCTAAGTTTTTGCATTTTTTTTCAGCCTGCTGAATCAGAATCACTTCACACGTCTCTCATAGCAATGCCGTCTAATGTTATTTCTGCTTCCAAGGTACCATTTTCACAAACACATATTTTCATAGTAATACATTTTACTCATTTTTTCTTTCATACACAATCACTGATGATCCGGATATATATGTTTGTAACTATATTTTTTTTAGGAATCTGACACAGGCGATAATGATACGCCAATTTCCATTGTTGATAAGAAAGTTTACGCTGAAGGAGAACAATGTTCTATCAGTTCCAAGTATCAAATGGTTAAGCGTAAACTGATTGACGCGATCTCTGATGATGAAAGCACACCAACTCCTTCAACTAAGATTGGAAGTGGTGGTAGTATGGAGTAACTTAAAATTACGTTGAGCCTCTCGTCTTCCTAAACCCAAAATGAAGAGGATTTGTTTGCTATGCTTATGGTCAACGAGTTTCATTGCTCTATGTTTTGTTTTTTTAATAATTTTGAACAATTTCTACTTTGTTATTTTCTCTTTATACCATGATATGGTTTCCTCTTTTTATTAAGTTTCATAACGATCTTAATATTTAATAAATGCGTTTGCTTGATTGATAAGTATGTTTTCATCCATTTCAATATTATGTTGAGTAAATATAGATACAACTAGATTGGTGGATGTACTCATCAAACATAATATTCAGTTTTATTTTTGTATGATTCATATCTAATTAAAACTAAATAAATTGTAACATAAATATGTAGATATATTCAATTTTTTTACTGAAATATATGTATGTGATACAAGGAAAAATGATCGGCCCAATAGCTTGCTAACACAATCCCATATAACATACATATCATACATATTATATAACATATTGGGTTTACATTTTTTTAAGCGGCATAGGCCCGATTTACATGTTTATATTATGTGAGCTTCAGCCCAACAACAATCTGTGTCATTATATACCTACCTAAATCATAATTGTTTCACTTTTTCATTTATCTTCTCCCAAAAAACCACTTTACCAATATGTAAGATCTTCTTCACTTTTTAATTCCTTTCGATTATTTCAATGATTTGCAGATCTTATCTTAATATTGTGGGGTATATGTTAATAATCTATGTATTTTTTTATTATCACTATGATAACCGATTCCTTTTCATGATTCATGTGCAATCAAATCTCTCATCTATCTAAACTAATCGTGTATTTTCAGTTGTAAGTTCAGTTGTATGTATTTTTTTTGCAGCTGTATATACCGTTGAGTTTCAAAAACGTGGATTACCACACGCACACATTTGTTTGTTTATGGCTGCTGGTTATAAGCTTCCTACAGTTGACCATATTGACAAGTTCATTTAAGCAGAGATACCGAATAAAGATGAAGATGCAGAATTGTATGAACTTGTACGTGAATTTATGATTCACGGTCCTTGTGGTCCTTTGAACATGAGTTGTCCGTGTATGGTCAATGACAAATGTTCAAAAAACTTCCCAAAAAATTTCCAGAATGAGACTTCTATTGATACCGAAGGTTATGCAGTTTATAGACGCAGAGATAATGGGTCGTTTGTAGAAAAGTCTGGTGAGCAATTAGATAACAGATATGTTGTTCCATATAACAAGACACTTCTTAAAAGATACCAGGCTCATATCAACGTTGAATGGTGTAACCAAGCTGGATCCATTAAGTATTTATTTAAATACATTAACAAGGGTCCAGATAGAGTTACTCTTAATTTTGTCGAAAGCAAGAAAGTACCCGGTGAAGACAAAGTTGTTGATGAAGTCAAAGGATTTTATGATTGTCGTTATATTTCTGCGTGTGAGGCTTCATGGAGAATATTCTCATATGATATTCATTACAGGTCACCTCCTGTAATGAGACTACCTTTTCATCTACCTGGTGAACAAAGAATTGTTTTCGATCCTACGCAAGACATTGACGACGTTCTCAATAAACCCTCTTGTGCTTCCTCTATGTTTTTGGGTTGGATGAAACGCAACAAAATTGATGCCAATGCAAGGCAACTAACTTACATCCAATTCCCTTCACAATATGTTTGGAAAGCACAAGAACGAAAATGGGAGGTTAGGCAAAGAATAAAGTCAATTGGTCGAATTCATTCAGTTCCTGCTTCTGTTGGCGAAGCTTATTTTTTGAGAATGCTTTTGAATAAGGTTAAAGGACCAACATCGTTTCAAGATATTCTTAAAGTTGATGGGAAAGTACAATCATCTTTTAGGGATGCATGCTACGCAATGGGACTCCTAGATGATGATACAGAATATGTTGAAGCAATAAAGGAAGCGGCTTTTGCAGGTTCTGGTCCTTATCTAAGAAACTTATTTGCAACTCTTTTAGCGTCCAACAGTTTGTCAAGACCTGACATTGTGTGGGAGGAAACATGGAATTATTTGTCTGATGACATTTTACACAAGAGAAGAATAGATTCAAACTGTCCAGGTATTAACTTTTTTTAATATATTATTACTTTAAAATAGATTTTCTAGAATTTTTTGGGCATATACTAAATTGTAATGATTCATAATTATTAGGAATGTAAATTATACTAATTTTAATAGTTCCACATATTCAATTATTAATTTTATTTGTTAATTTTATTCTATATATTCCATTCTAAGACATTTTTTTTCCCAGATTTGATCCTTTCAGACGACGAACTTAAGAATTTAGCTTTGCTAGATATTGAGAAGTTCTTATTGCGTAATAGTTGCAGTCTACGACATTTCGTAGGTATGCCATATCCTGAGAATGATTTTCTATCATTATTAGAAAATCGTCTTATTTGTGAGGAGTTGGGCTATGACTCAAACAGTTTGGTTGAAGAATTTGATTCTCAGTTCTCTTCTTTAACAGATGAACAAAAAAATATTTATAATTGTGTAATCAAATCTGTTGAGGAAAAAAAAGGAGGGGTTTTTTTTGTTTATGGTTATGGTGGTACGGGTAAAACATTCCTATGGAAGACTTTATCTTCATCCATAAGATGTAAAAGAAAGATTGTTTTGAATGTTGCTTCGAGTGGTATCGCTTCTTTGCTATTGGCCGGTGGTAGGACAGCACATTCCAGGTTTCGTATTCCTATAAACCTAACTGAAGATTCTATGTGCTTCATACCACCTAATAGTGATGTTGCACAGCTGGTTAAACAAACTGACTTGATTATATGGGATGAAGCACCCATGACTCATAAACATGCTTTTGAAGCACTAGATCGAAGTTTAAAAGATGTATTTGGTGTACATGCTGATGAGTCGTCTGATTTGTTATTTGGTGGAAAGGTTGTTGTGTTTGGGGGTGACTTTAGGCAAATTCTACCAGTTGTACCAAATGGAACTAGGCATGACATTGTTAATGCCTCTTTAAGTTCATCATACATTTGGCACAAATGCACTGTTTTAGAGTTAACAAAAAATATGAGGTTGCTTTCTGGAAGCTGCAGTTATGATATTGAGGAAACTAAAAAGTTTGCATCTTGGCTTCTGGACATAGGAGAAGGAAAGGTTGATACAATAAGCGATGATCAAGATGTTATTTTGATACCTGATGACTTACTTATTTCTCAATCTTCGGATCCTGTTTCTGATTTGATAGCCTTTGTTTATCCTTCACTTTTGGATAACATCCACATTCCGACTTATTTTCAAGATCGAGCTATATTGGCACCGAAGAATGAAGTTGTTCATGAAATTAATGATATATTACTTTCAATGTTTCCGGGTGGCGAAGTTGAGTATCTAAGTTCGGATAGTGTTTGCCAGTCTGAAGATGTTAACAAACAGGTTGATGAAAGATTAGTTTTTCCTGATGTCCTGAATGGTCTTAAGTTTTCTGGAATACCAAACCATCGTTTGGTTTTGAAAGTTGGCGTTCCCGTAATGTTACTCAGAAACATTGATCAGAAAAGCGGTTTGTGCAATGGGACTAGGTTACAAGTTGTTAAAATGAGAAAACGTGTCATTGAAGCGAAAATCATATCAGGAAGTAACATTGGAATGCGAACTTTTATTCCAAGAATTACTTTATCCCCCTCAGATAAGAAAATTCCTTTTAAATTTAACAGAAGGGAATTTCCACTTGCTGTTTCTTTCGCAATGACAATAAACAAAAGTCAAGGACAATCCTTATCCAGAGTTGGGTTGTATTTGAAGGATCCAGTTTTTTCACACGGGCAGTTGTATGTTGCGCTTTCAAGAGTCAGAAGTCGAGATGGACTGAAGATAGTTATAGTAGATGAAAATGGTGAATTGACGAACAAAACATCAAACGTTGTGTACAAAGAAGTCTTTCAGGATTTATGAATAATGTGAGTAATTTTGATGCAATTTTTTACTTATCTTTATTGACGTTATGTATATACAACTTCAATAATAAAGTATTATTTTAAACTTTTTTTGTGTGCTTTGAACAGTGCGTTGCCATTTGTCAATAAAACAAGTTATGTACTAATTACAATTACATTAAAAATAAAAATATGATAAAAAGTCATTTACAAAAACACAATGTATTCATACCTTTTGTTATTTTTTGTTAAAGTTTATACTTTGGTTGAGTACTGATCATAATAGGTAATCGGTTTTCATTACTAACGTTACTTATAGCTTACAAAAAATATCCACTTTGACATGAAAACCATAGTTATATATTAGTTTTAATTTTAATACCCATTTCATATCAACGCATGACGTTTATATAAGAAAAAAAATATCAGGCTAACCATTATTCTTAACACTTTACGTTGTAGCCACTAAACTTGAATAATACAACTCTTAGTTTAATATATTTTTTTTATTTACTATGGTTTGCACCGTGGGTCCCCACGGGTCTCAAACCTAGTATATATATATATATAGATTTCATTTATGAACGAAATCAAATAGTTTGTTTTTTGAAATACAAATATAAAACTTTTTATTTTGTTTGATGACAAAACGTGCATATATATATATATATATATATATATATATATATATATATTTCAGTTATAAACGAAAGCCAATACCATTTGAAACTGCATGTAAATCTACCTATACATTTAAACACTTACCATGCTTAATATTATGACAGATATTTGTTCAAACAATTCTCAAAATAATATGAATTTGTATTAAAGCTCATAAGCATTAGTGAAATCTATACTATCTATATATAATACTATAAAGTATGAGGGAATTATTCCAACCAAAATTAAGTAATTACAACATTATATGCTTATGGTACAACAATTTGTGAAGTTAGTAAGGGCCAACATGGTCTTTCTACATGGAGTATTAGGGCTGTAAACGAACCAAACGAACACGAACAAGACCTTGTTCGTGTTCGTTTGTTAAGGAATTAACGTGTTCGCGAACTGTTCACGAACACTTACCGAACGAGATTTTTTGTTCATGTTCGTTTGTTAAGAAAATAACGTGTTCACGAACTGTTCATGAACACTTACCGAACGAGATTTTTGTTCATGTTCGCTTGTATTTATTTGCTAAACTTAGGTGTTAGACAAAAACGAATACAAACAAACACAAATGAATGTAAACGAACACAAATAGGAAATACTGAACAAAATCAAGCATAAACTAACACATTAAATTCTGAAATTCGCATTTTTCATGGCTAACATTGTCCGCCTAGAATTTACTAATCCAATTACTTAAATATACATGACATAATCTTAATTACATAATGTCTTATAAAAACACAGAGGTATCATATTAAACTTGAAATCCTCGTTTAATCCACCAAAAATAACAGTTAATCAAAATAGTTAAAGTAATATTAACATGTGATACACTAATATATGTTAAATAATCTACCACTAGGAAATTTGAAATACTTAAATTAAATATAAAAAATTAAAAACCCTAATGAACTATCGAACAAAAACAAACATACATGAACACGTTACCGAACGTTCACGAACATAAACAAACGAACCCGGCCTCTGTTCATGTTCGTTTGTTTAGCTAAACGAACAGAACTTTTTGTTTGTGTTCGTTCATTTATTAAACGAACGAATACAAACGAACTTCCCACCGAACAGTTCATAAACTGTTCGCCGAACATTTGGTTTGTTTACAGCCCTATGGAGTATTAAATTAAATGAAATAGAGAGAATAATCATTTACATAAGATTAATTGTTCTTAAATAATTACAAATAATAATGCACATTATTCAAACCTTTTAAGTTATATGTATAATTAAATTTCAAATAAATATGCAATCATAACCATTAAAACCTTCTTCCTTACTAATGCTAACCCCCTCCCCCCCCCCCACTCTTCATGTTCTAGGGAAAATAGTAAATAAATATAGATGACAACCTTTTACTTTTCTCACTTCCCTCATACATTAGTTACTAACATCACATTTCTCTCTCTCATTCTACAATGATCAAAAGAAGGAACACTCCAAACGATCTTTAATCTGGTAAGTAAATACGAATATGTTCATATATCTTATTCACTATTGTTCATCTTTTATTGATAATCTTATGATTTTCTATGAAAATCTTAAAACACCTTCTCATGCTCTTTGACATCAAACCACATTGGAAGAAATACCCAAAGTGTTGTGACGTCTTTGAAACACAATTCTTGTAAGTATCTTCATTCATGCGGCCAAAATAGTCTTTCTACATGAGTATTAAATTAGATGAAATGGAGAGAATAATCATTTTACATAAGATTAATTGTTCTTAAGTAATTACAAATGATAATGCATATTGTATAAACCTTTTAAGTTATATGTATAATTAAATTTCAAATAAATATTAATCATAACCATTAAAACCTTCTTCCTTACTAATGCTAACCTCCGACTCTTCGTGTCCTAGGGAAAATAGTAAATAAATATAGATGACAACCTTTCATTTTTCTCACTTCCCTCGTACATTAACATCACATTTCTCTCTTTCATTCTACAATGACCAAGGGAAGGAACACTCCAAACGATCTTTAATTTGGTAAGTAAATAGAAAAAGTTCATATATCTTATTCACTATTGTTCATCTTTTATTGATAGTCTCATGATTTTTCTCTGAAAATCATAAAACACTTTCTCATGCTCTTTGACATCAAACCACATTGGAAGCAATACCCAAAGTGTTGTGACATTTTTGAAACACAAATCTTGTAAGTATGTTGATCCATGCATGTTAAAACCTATTAATGACTTTAATATTTATCAATATCTAATAACTTTATTTTTTTATTTCTGGTCGCTATCATAAAATTTGGTTCATGAAAACTTTTAAATTGGATAGCATCAAAATGGTTTTTTTTTTTGTTTTTTTTTTTTGTTTTCTAGGCGGCAACCATAATAATAATAATATTAAGGGTTTATTAAAAGTAATTTGTTAGAATAATTTAGTAACAGGTTGGAAGACGGTTTTATTCATATAACTCAAGTTTTTTATTTCTTTTATTTTTTACTAAACTACTAGATCTCAACATCAAGATAACTAAATAGAGTTTGTCAAGTTAACCATGCTTTGTATAGTTTAATTTTTTGTATTGTTTTAGTGCTCTAAGCTGTTGTGGTAGATGTAATAGTGACAGAATATAAAGCGAAAATAAAACTCTCGGTTAAAGAGGAAGATGGAGTAGTGATATAGGAAGTTGAAACTCTCGGTCACTCTTTTTATGAGAGTCTCAATGATGAAGACTGGTGATCGAACAATGTAGTTGGTGTATGTAACAAAAGTTGATTTCATTACGATGTAGTTGGTTGACATACGAAATTTATTCTTAACTTACTATCTTCATGACTGATATTTTCCTATTCTTGTGTTTGAATTTTAATATTTTGATAGTCATGCGTTTTTTATTATTTAATTGTGATATGTAACGCTCATGACATCTGGATACCACAACGATCCTATGAAAAAGAAAATGAACAAAAGTGCTATGAAGGATAACAACGCCGCATCGCGCGACACTAACATTTCATTATTTGCTTCAATATAAGTCGCTATGCCGCATCGCGCAAGCATTCCACTAGTATTTAATAGCGAATGAAGGATAACAGTTACACATAATATATATTTACTGTGGAGGAGGTCCACCTAAATTCCCAGATGTTGTTACGCAATCGACGTTCAAGTTTCATCTATAATTTATTAGAAATAAGTATGTTCATACGCAATCGAGGTCATCAAATAAAACATTTACCCACCCTATAATATGCATTGGAATCAAGACATGTTTTAATAGGATCAGCAACTTCGTTCCTCAAAAGCTTATGCATTGCGTTCCTCTTTCTCCTAATCATCTTTGTTCGCTTCATCGTCAGCTTAATTTCTGACCAGCTAATATCACAAAAAACACCACACAACAACAGAAAAATAAACATATAAGAAGCTAGATTTACAAAACCACAAAAATAATCCATAATTCATCAATTCCTTACCATCCGGAGTAAAAGTTATCTTTCAATAGTTGTCTTTCGTTTCGAACGCCACCTTGTGTCCCCCGTGCGTGCGCGCGTTTACACGCCTCTCTCGCTCTCTTTGTAGTATATGTGTGTGGGTGTAAGTTGAGGCCAAAAATAAGGCAGAGAAGGTGTAAAGTGAGAACATGCATGGCAAAAAAGGAGAAAAGAATGCAATACTGACTTGTACATTATGTTTTGCTAGTTAACACAGTTCCATTGAACCTTCGGATCTCTCTCTAGATTTTGCATGTATGAGTGGAAATCAAAAAGCAGAGGAGATGGCACATAAAAGACCATGAGACGTAGCAAAAACACCATCAACAGATGAAGACACGTAGCAACATACAATTGTCTAAGCCTAAGATACAACCAAGCAATGCACAAAACACAGTTAAAGAACCAAGTGCAATAACCATTGCACAAATGCATTCGTAAGACCATGTGTAATAGGCATTATAGGGGCATGAATAAGCATGATAATGCCCCCAACACCATCCCTTTGGGCATTATATGGGCATTATGAGAGTGGGGCATTTTTAGTATAATGCCCAAATAAGATAAAAAATATGGAAAGTAATAATTAAAAAGGGCATTAAGTAGCTTTAACCATTACAGGTTTGTTTGAAGAGCATTATAATAATGATGTGGTGGAAAATGTCTCCTAAGGGGCATGAACCATTACTTATGGTCTAATATGTGAGGATGTAATAATATAGGTAGTAAGATACATTTTTGGATACACTTTATTGAAGTTGTACTAATCACTTTTCATGGTGTTATAAAATAGAGCAAAAGTATGAAGCTGATATCATTAATTTATAAGGTGCGTATTTAATCTAACTTGTTCATCGTTTGTAAAGATTGGAATCATCACACATTTACCATGTTTGTATTAGTGGGTTTGGTTGGGTTGGTGTCTAGATCGGTAAATTAGAAAAGGGGTTAGGATGGGTTCAGGTTTGAATTAGGATGGCTTAAAAATATTTAACTATGTAAATGAAAAAAAAAAACAAATTAAAAAACTTTAAAAAATTAAAAATAAATAAAAATTAAAAAAAAGGTAAAATCAACTAGACCGGGCCAATTAACGACCCGAACCTTAAACGACCCAAATCGTTTTGACCAAATCGCGCCATTTAAAGACCCAAACTGTTACAACCATATTGGGCCAGTTAATGACCCGAACCGTTTCGAGCTAACCGGGCCCATTAACAACCCGGAAAATTTTGACCCGGTAGGTCTTAGTAGCAACCTGAACCCTTTTGACCCAACTAGGCCCGAAAACGACCCAGTTGGTTTTGACCTAACCGATCCGTAAAAACCCTAGGCAATTTCGATCCGAACAGCCTGTTAACAAACCAATCCGTTTCAATGTGACCCGGCCCATTAACGACCTAGATTGTTTTGACCTGACATACCTGTTAACAATATGGATCGTCCCGATCCAAACGGACAATTTTGTTTTAGAAGTTCAAGACTTACTTTAAATACAAGAATAGTTCATGTATTTTTCGTAAAGTTAAAGGTGGGACAAACACATATATTTTCAAAGATAATTATTTTTTTAAAGGCTTACTACGAAAATTATCTAATACTTTTTAAGAATGGTTACCTAAGAGTCATTTGAGTTAAAATATACCAAATGGGTCATTCATAGAATATATGTAATAGAACTATAGAAGTATTGGTATAATGTTTCTCAATATTATGACAAATCTTAAATAAGTATACATAAGTATAGTTTTCTAAGAGATAAAAAGGGATAAATATGGTGTACATAGTGATTTTCTCAAAAAATAAAAGTCATTAACGATTCGACGAGTTAACACATCTTTCCTAAATCGAGAACATTTCCGATGAGTTTTGTAAGTTGAATGAACAACTTGTATGATAGATAATTGATTTTAGACATAAGATGTGTTTTGTATATAGGACGTATAGGTCGGATTCCTAGTATTTTGAGCTTATTATTTTGATAGCTTGCACGGATTCGAGGTGAGTTTCACGGTCTCTCTTTATCATTTTCATACTTTGGGGGAAAAACATGTCATACTTGTTTCATTTACGATATTTCTAGAGTGAATTCTATTAGACCTTTATGTGTGCATGAGACAATTGGTTTAGAGTACTCATAAAGCCCTCGTGTTATTTCCTATACTGTAACCATTAGCTATGGACTTATCCATGGAACACTTGAATAGATCTATTGGGTTTGACACCCCCACTCTTGGTTAGTCGTGCTAACCCGGATGTATACGAAAAAGAGTGCATGTTATTCCACGAACGATGATACATTGTCTTTAGTGTACAATGTGTGAGGCACAACACATCAAAGGTTTGGTTATGGGCTCATGTAAGTCACATTTTGTCATTATCCTAATTAGACATTGATTTGGTTACTCACGATTTCACTAAGTTTACATATAATTTCCAAAACATTCTCAGGATTACCTTACAAGGATCCTAAGGGAATAATTTACAAGTTTTCCAAAATATTCTAAGGAATGCCTTACATGGATTCTTTAAGGGAATGATTTACTGATTTTCAACTCGTAATCCAAGGAATACCTTATAAGGATTCCAAAGAAATGAATGAGGATTTTCTAAAACAAGTTAGGAGATTTCTTAAGTGATTTGCGATAACTTTTCTCAAACGATTTACGAGATTTCTAAATGAATTTTCAAGAACAATTTACAACGAGTCGACAAACATGTGAACTCGCCAGCTTTATGTTAACGATTTTTAGCATGTTTTTCAGGTGTTTAATGATGGATAGTCTCATTTTCGATTTTGCATGCATACTAGGATACCAAACATTTGGAAGAGTTACCCATTAGCCTACTAGTGTAGGGTTGCTTCTAAATCTAACGATTTGAGTTATGTAAAACGATTTGTGAAACCTTTGGTATTAATGTCATATAAGTGTTTACTTAATCATATACTTCGAAACCCTTTTTGGTTACACCCCCTCGTGTTTCCGCCTTGACAGGGTGTGACACAAACAAATTCCGGGTATGGTCTAAACCAGTTATATACTCTGTTGCTCAAAATAAATAAATAAATAATTAATACACAGACAATACCGAAATACCATATAGAATGATTGGGTCCGTAACCCGTTCTGTGACACCCGGCAAACTCAGGTTAGTAACGTTGACTAAACTAGTAAGTCTACCTTAGCGAGTCATGCATATTACGTCCTTAACGGGGTCAGTCGAGTCGGTATGATGATTCTGGGAATCATCGGGAGTCGTTATGATGATCCGCGGGGTCATCGGGAGTCGGTCCATAACTATGGGTACAAGGATCGGCGATTCGTGGAATCGCCGGGTTTAATGCACACACGAGTCTCGAGTCCCGGGAATTGGTGAACGGATGTAAACGTGTTAGTTATCATGCATTATATGTTTGAAATCATTATGTGACTTATCGGTATGTGAATACGTGTTTAAATATGTTAAAATAGTGTTTAACGCGCCAAAAACCCATTCCAGCACCTTATAGGCGATTAGGAGCCTGGGGGACTCCTAATCGCGTGAACAGTAAGCGATTACAAAGGGAATGGGGCGAGTAGAGGCCTAATCGCGTGAACAGTGGTGATTAGAGCCCCTACTCGCGAGTAGGAGGCTGATCGCGTGAACAGTGGAGCGATTAGGCCCCTACTCGCCTGGTCTGGGCTCCTAATCGTGTGAACAGCAGGGCTCGGGTCAAAACACCTATAAATAGAACCCTTAACTCCCCAAACACCTCTAGAACAACCCTAGCTGCTCCCAAGTCGCCCACACACCTTAAAACACCTCTGGAACTCATTTTGCTACAAAAATCACCATCCCCAAGCTTACACACCTTTCTTTAGCAAAACCCAAGGTGTGTTCTTCATCCCTAACCTTTGTAAAGTTGTTATTTTGAGTTCCCCCAAAGTTCCAGACCTTGTTTTACCAAATGTGTCTTTAAAAACCTTTCAAAAGAGTCTTAAACCAAGTTTACACCTTAATGCTTGTTATATGTGAAGTTTACATGCATATGTTGGTCTTATTGGTGATTTTAACATGAATGTTTTCAAGATATGATTGTACTTCTGCTATGTAGAGATTAGTAGGAAGGTTGTCTTAGAATTTTAGCCATTATTGTGGTGTTTTGAAGAAAATGCATATTTTGACCCATTTGTATGTTCTTGAGGATTTAGGATGATTATGGTATGATTGTTGATGCAATGTTGTTAGGATTCACACTAGGAAGATGTTAGATCAGAGGTTTTATGATTTACATGTTTGTAGAGTTTGAAATCTGATTGTTTCCATTTAAGGAAAGGATAAGGTTGGTAGGTGAAACCTAGTACTTTGCCATTTTAGGAAATAATTGCATAGAACATGCTAGATCAGTGATATGTTGGGGGTTTTTGCTTGAAATGGGTTGGTAAATGATTTAGGTTTGATATTGGGTGTTGTTGCATGTTTCGGATCTGATTTGGAGGGTTTAACGCGCGAAAATCCATTACACAGCAGCAACAGGCGATTAGGCATCCTAATCGCCTGATGCCACGCGATTATGCAGACATGTGGGGCGATTAGGACCCTAATCGCCTCATGATTCATGCGATTAGGCCCCTATTCGCCTGTAGGCTGATGCCTACTCGCGTGTAACCTTCCTAATCGCATGTACTGCTGTCGTGAACGCGTTTTGACATCCCGGAACACGATTTGACACCTAGGAACATGTTAGGAACCCGGGATACACCCAATGACTTAGTAAGACGTGTTCGGACCTGTTTATGCGTTAAATGGACATTATGCTAGACTAGGTGAATTGTTGCGCGTGCTAAGTGTTTAATTGCATATGTTGCATGTTGTCTTGCATTTATCTAACACGTGGGATGTCGGGTCACCAATGGGATGTCGGGTCTTGTCTGGCACGGTCGGTTTAACAGTTAAAGGTGTTTTCAAACGTTTATGGTCACGGTCTGGACATTCGGGGACTAGTTAGCCTGCGGGTTATTAGTCCAATACTTATACGCATCTTATGATAGGTCGCCGCTATCTGGGGCTATCATAACATAATTACTTAACTATTTTCAAGTAACGCAAACCAAGGTGAGTTTCACAGCCCCACTTTTACTGTTTTGCTTTTGGGGGAGAAACATGCTTTGTACGAACTATTTAAAGGTCATGTTATACTATGGGCACTTTATGTTACTATACGGCTTTTATGGAAAGTCCCAGGGGGAAACCATGAATGTGCTGGCATGCACAACGAGGGAAATGTGGATAGATCTATTGGGCCTCACAAACCCCACTCGACGGCGGGGCCGGGCGGGTGCATATTGTCTCTACCTATCGGGTTACCGAGGCATCGGTAGCCCAGTCAATCTGGGCTGGTATCAACTTTTGGAACATGTTTAGTAATGGGTTCCCAACCGTAGTAGTAAAGACACTTAACGTCTAGCTAACGTTCTTATGACATAGTATTAACGGGAATGATCTTTGTAAAACTTGTGACAACACTTTATAAAAGAAAACCTGTGAACTCACCAGCATTATATGTTGACATTTTTGGCATGTTTTCTCAGGTCGCTAAGGTAGCGGTTATCGGACTAGGCGCACGGGGTCATGCACGGCGTCTATTATTTTGAAACATATTAAACAATGTCTTTGTAAACAACGATATGTCTTTTGGTTGTAAACAAGAATGCTTCCGCTGCTGGTTTACAGCTCAAAGCATGATATTTTGGTTTAAAATATAATTATGAATGCATGTTTGTTGTATGTTTATTGTGATCGTTGACTGAGATCCTGGTGTGTCACGCGCCTCGCGGTAAAACCCCGCACGTGGAATTTGAGGGTGTGACAGATTGGTATCAGAGCCAACGGTTATAGTGAACTGAGACTGCATGTAGAGTCTAGTCTATAACTGAGTCGCACACACTAGACGGTCACAATTAGTCGAGTCTTAGCAAGTGGGTAACAATATGACTTGTCGGGGTGTCGGTGTCATCATCTACTACGCTACATCATCTATTTACTTCTTATCATCCTATTCCTTGACTCGTCCTTACTTTGATCCGATGGCGAACGATATACTATTGAACTTTCTTGACGGCGGTGTACATTGGGGTAGCTTCGGCGTACTCTTGAGATCTGTCCAGAGATTTGGACATCTCCCTTCTATGCCCTAATGAACACGCCCGTTCTTATGCATACTATCTTGTACTTATACTTATGATAATACCATGATTGGGCGCTAGTGTTCGGTGACTTGAACTTCAAACTTAAAGCGCGCCTGGAGGACCATGTGGAACAGTTTATCATGTCGGGTGCACACGAGATCATAAACTGTGACGCATGGGATCCCTGGCGGACTTTGGGCTTGAACGGATGGACCCGAGCTGGGCTCCGTCTAGTTCCTTGAAATTCCTAATGGGTTATACCACGGGCGAGCCTAAATCTTTTGTTTCATTTTGTGACAGAAGATGTCAGGAGCTCGTGGAGGTCGCAGAGGCGGCCGTGCTGGCGGTCGTGCTGGCGGCCGAGGTGGCGGCGGTGGCCGCGGGAATATTAATATGACCCAAGCTGAGCTGGATAATGTAACAACCGGCAAAAATAAGGTAATTCCGTACAATTAATTAATATATGATTAACGTAATTAAATGCAATTATGTGTGATTTAATTATCAAGGCCTTAGGGGATAGCAATTTCCAAATAGTGCATAGGAATGCATACGTTTAATGGTAAAGCATGATTGGATCATGTGCGAATAAGCTATCCGGTATGGACGTTGGCAATTACCCGGTAATAATTAAATAAACGAAACGAATCCCGGACGCCCAGGATATAAAATAAAGGGTATTTTCATAAGATATAATGAGTTTTGGAACTCCAAAACCATAAATGAAAACGTCTTGTACAAATCTCCCGGTAACGAATAAAATGCGCGTATCGCACCCGATACGCGTATAACTCATAAATTCACCCGGTAAAGGCCTAAATAACCAATCAATGCTTAAAATAGACTATATTTAAGGGTTATTAAAGGTGTATTTAATGTTCGGATAACGCGTGATTAAAACCCGAAAAATACCCGAACGACACCCGAACGACGGGGGATTAAACTTAACAAACAATGGGTATTTATTTGAAGTTGTGGACCCCACATAAACCACTTGGGGGCCGGCCTAAAGGCCAAAGAAATGTGTCCACACAAGTTGTAATAATAATCACCTAAGCCTAAGTAAAGCATGCTTTATGCATAAGACAAAAGTGGAAGAAAAGGTGTAAGTGAACATCAAGTACAAAAGCAACCTATCCTTGTCCCCCTTGAAGGAATTTCGGCCAAGGGGCCAAGAAAATCCAAGACAACTCCAAACCATCATGACACTAGTAGAAGCATGCCTTGTTAAGTCTTATAAGTAGGATCATGATGCCTTATAAAAGATTACAATGATATTAGCAAGATTTGCAAGCAACAATCCCACTCCATGCATACATACATACGGCACATTATACACACACATATATCCTCTTTTCAATAATCTCCCAAGTACACACATGATCTTCCATAAGATCTCTTGAATATTTGGCATCATTACATGTGATAATTATATAAATAACACATGTTAGAAGATTGAATCACCAAGCAAAACAATCCTCTTTCTTCCTTCTCTCTTGGCCGTGGGATTACATACACACACACACACATTGTTCTTTCAAGTTTTTACAACTCCAAATCACTTAAAACCATCCATCATCCAAACCCCTTTTGTGTGTTTCAAGAGCTTGGAGCTAAACCACTAGGAAGAACACACTAAACCCCTCTCAAATCCAAGGTTTTTGTCTTCCCTAGCCTTGTGCTAGTAGTAAGCTTCTTAATCTTGTTTTTGATTGTTATTATTCATGTATGTGTTCCTAGTAGCAAGTTGTACATGAAGGGTTTAAAAATGGTTTTGAACATAATCTTTAATAGGTTTTCATGTGTAAAATGGAAGATTAAAGATATGAAAATAAACCATGGATTTGTTGATGATGATGTATTAGTCTTGAAAATATATAAAGTTTACATGTAAGACTAAGTAGGATGATGTTTTGGTTAAGATTTTGAAATGAACTTGAATATGTTAAAACTAACTTTAATTCATCTTATTATGATCATTTAAGTTATAATATGTGGTAAAACATGTTAGAAGTTCATAAATGAATAAGATGGAAAATTAAAGTTAACTCACTTGGATGAATGATATTTTGAGGAAATGGACAAATACATAAAACACACATATAATTAGTCTTTCATATGGAATATAAGACTAACATAAGTGTTTTGATACAAAAATAACTTACCAATAAAAAGTTGAATCTTCAAAGTTAACTATTTTGAGTGAAAAATGCTAACTTTGGAAGTTAGAGTGGAAAAATGCAACTTTTGTAAGTTAAGGGACTAAAGTTGTAACTTTGAAAGTTAAGGGACTAAAATGGACATTTTAGAAACTATTAGTCCAAAAATACAAGTATGGAAAGTTGGGTGTCAAAAATGTAAGTAATAAAGTCTAAGGATGATTTTTGTAAATACTAGTAAAAATACTTGGGTATTTTGTATAAAAGTGTATTTTTGAAAGTATAAAAATATAAAGGGTTTTAATAAGGATTTTTATAAAATAGAGATTTTATAAAAATATTAAACAAACTTGGGAAACTTATACAAAAATGAATACTTTTATATAAATGGGAATATAAAAGTGTTGGAAACATTTTTGTAGTTAAGTTGACAAGTTGGGTTAAAAATACATAAGTATTTTAACCATCCAAGTAACATGTGAAAATAGGAAGAAATATGGAAAATATTTCTATAAAATACATGTTGGGAAAAACTTGGAAAAATTAACTAATCGAGTTAAGATATCGAACTAAAACGCGTTAACGAACCATACACGGACAAAACATGAGAAAAATGCCGTTGCGGCAAGATAAGAAAAATATATATTTTAAGAAGTAAAATATATATATACATTATGGGTGAAAACAAATAAACACTTTCCTAAGTGTTGGAGGATTAATTCGTGGGAGAAACGCATGACACAAGCGAATAAGACGTTAAAACAAACGTATATACTTAACAAGAAAAATTACACATTTATATATATTTGTACGCTCGTCTCGGCAAAATTCTAGTATATCTACTTAATGGGAAAGTAGATATGCGGGAAGGAAAGCCGCGACGAGAAGACAAGGATATATATATGTGTATGTCGTACCAACGAAATCCTAGTATATTTATTTGAATGGGAAAATAAATATACGGTGTGGTGAGTTGAATCGGACGTTAAGAGTATACAATCGAACGACAAGATCTTAGCATATTTGTTTAAATGGGAAAAACGAATGTGTGGCAAAGTGAGTCGGGTCGAGGATTGAAATATATATTATATCGAGCGATGCGATCTTAAGTATAATTATTTAAATGGGAAAATAATTATATGTTAAGTGAAGTCGAGTCGATGATAATAAGATACAAGTTATGGAAATATTAACAAGAGTAATATATAACTTGTAACACAAAGGGTAATGTGACGCCAACAAAACCTAGGATACGCGCTTAATTAAACGGGATTTGGAACAACTTGTGGTCGGGAGTTGGGTGTACAACTTGCCAAGGCACATGCACTATAGGTATAGTGACTTATACGTCTAGGACGTTTGTAGGTGCGAGACCACCCCTTTGCTATCCACCCTATTGAGCCAGACGCAGTTTCAGGTGAGTTTCACGGCCCCATTTTAAACTATTTTTACGTTTTCTGGGGGAAAGATATGTTAGGGATAATGTTTGACGGATTTAATACTTGAGGTGTGACCGCCACTCGGGGTTGAGTCCTCGCCTCTATAATCATTTATTCGGAAATTGAAACCGGAGGAATATTCGGATAGTACTATTGGTGCCTGACAAGGCCCACCCCTAATCGATAGCGTCGATTATGCATTAGGTTATGCCTGGGGTGCAAATATTCTGAACTTAAGTCGTGGGAAACCGAGTAACGACTTGGAGCGGGGCATTTTATTATATACGTCTTGGTTTGATTATAGTCTCAAGTAGATTTATAGGAATTTGCAACTCCTATATATTGTCATAACATGGTATTCCCAAGTATTCAAGTTTTAGAAACTGAAAACCTGTGAACTCACCAATATATTTATATTGACGAAACTTTTTAAACATATCTTTCAGGTAACTAGGTGATGAAAGATCAGGCGAGCAGGGTCGGGGAATCTCCAATGCGACGTCGAACTTTTGCGGGGTTTCACTTTTATTTCCCAGGCATTTGGGATATATATGAGAAACCTCTATGTTTATTTCAAAAACAATTAACTTTTGTGTAATATTTGAAACTGATTTGACGTCATAATAAATGACCCACTTTCTTAAATTACTTGTGTTTAGCAATAACCTTGACTTTATGCTTTTGAACCGTCGCGCCACGTGTTTCCGCCGTTGTCGTGGTGTGACAGAACGTGGTATCAGAGCCAAGGTTATAGCGAACTAGAGTATTTTCTTTAAAAACTAGACTATAACCGGATTTGGTTCTAAAGATAAAGTTTTCAAAAGAAAATATACATGGTTTTAAATAAAAGTAATTTTCAAGAAGCATTGGGCATGAGGAGATTCCGACCAAGCCAGCCATGGGTATTGTTATGCTTTAACGTAAAATTAGAAGTTAGGAAGGTTACTATAGTATACGCCCTAACTGTCTAATTTAAATTAATTCATATATATACATGTACGGTTCTTTTGCCAGGATGTCCGACGCTGGAAGTATAGCGCCCAGTATCGATAGTAGCATCCAGATCATTCCTGCGCCACCGCCTGAGCCAGTAGAGCTAGTAGTACTTGACGCAGAGGACGAAGACGTAGAGATGAACGCCGACGGAGGTTCGGACGACGACTCGGATGAGACGGATCCTAGCGAGGATCCTGATTGGGCACCAGCTGTGGTCGACGCGCCGCTACCCATTGTACCGGCAGCACCGTTAGCCCCACGCCCCATTCGAGCTATTAGGGATTTTCCCGAGGGCTGTGCCGGACCGTCCCGGCCGATCCCAGCCTATTCGGAGACAGTAGAGTCTCCATTCGACCGACAGGCTCACGTGGAGCACGAGCCAGCACCCTTACCTCATATTCACATACCAGCAGGCATGAGACTCCTGCCTATTCCCCATGGGAGGAACGGATGGATATCCGACGACTCCGATGACGAGTCTGTGGGCTCGGTAGGGCACATGTTGGTGCCAGAGATTCAGGCTGACCAGGAGGAGCCAGTGGCTCCAATGTTAGAGGATGCACCTGCTGATCCCATACCCCCACCAGCACCACTCGAGCCCGTACCACAGGAGGGACCAGCAGCACACATACTCGAGGGTAGCCCCGCTGATAGCTCTGAGCTACGCAGGGCAGGCATGGCAGCTTTTGCCACCGCGAGCCCTCCTACCCCCACTGTTGTGGTATCCACTCCAGAGTGGGCCACTGTCTCTGAGCCTTTAGTAGCCCACTAGCCGAGCCTATGCCACCACCCACCATTGCCATGACTATACCCATCCCCACCATTCCCAGCATGACACCTGCACCATACCCTCTAGGTGCAGGAGACCCTTATATGATGCCACCCTACTTTTCCATCAGGCCACCCGGTTTCACCCCATTACTGCCACACATACCAGTACCAGCCCCCTTCGGGCCCTTCCCATCCACACACCCTGATGTACCCGGACCATCCCACCTTCCCAGGATGACACCCCCCTCTGGACCCGCCCAGACCTCAACCATCACTTTAGAGCAAGATTTTCAGACTCTAGTCAACACGGTGCAGCGCACCGTGAATCAGGTTGAACAGCAGACGAGGTTGATGTGGGCTAGGATGATTGACACTCGTGATGCCTTGGCGCATTACGCAGAGGAGCTCTTGCGCATGGATGCGCAGAGCGGGATTACTGGGGATGCACACTGGGCACATCGACAGTTTTTGTACGAGCGCATCACGGAGATCAGCATGACGATTAGCATGTATGCGCCGCAGTACCAGTATCCACCGCCACCGCCACAGTAGGATGTATCGGGGATGCACAGAAGACACACCAGCTTATGTACATATTAGCAGCAGTATGGTAGTACAGCACGGGTTATGACACTCGTCTGCATTTTGCCTAGCCGTACGGGTATTACGGCGTATGATATGATGTTTTATTATTTCAAAAGCAATGTATTGTATGAGAAATGTATTCTCCATTTTGTATTATGAACAAGCATTGTACTGATATTATTGAAATTAATGAAAAATCTTATTATTATGGTGAAATATGTTGTTGTCTATGATTATTATTGCTTACTCCATGTGTTGTGGTTTGTATATTTGTGTGGTGATGTTGTGTTGATTTCTATTTATATTTCTGTATGATGTGTTGGTATGTTGTGTGATGACATGGTGTTGATTATTGTGTTCATGCTTTGGTTTGTTATTTATGCTTTGTATTGTATAAATGTTTGCCAAATTAACCTTTGATAATTATTATTGAAGAAAAATGGCACCTGCCACCCGAAGCAATAGTGGAGCAGACGGACTGCCCACAACACCGGCCGAGCTCGAGACCATGATATCTGAACGCATAGCCCGCGCGATCGCGGAGCACGAAGCTGCACGCTCCGAAAGATCTCGCGACTTGACTGGGAGTGACCGACAGGAAACTTCCCCCACTGGTAAGAAGTTGAAAGTAATTGATAAAGCAATGGGAGAATATCCTAAAACTCCTGTCCCGTAATAACATACAACTTTATTAATGCAGAAACGGCCTCGCGAGAGCGTGGCTGCACTTTCAAAGCCTTTCTCGACTGCAAGCCGCTCAATTTTAACGGCACGGAAGGATCAGTTGGTCTGGTCAAATGGTTCGAGAAGACCGAGGCTGTTATTCGCATCAGTGGGTGTACCCCACGTCAGTCGGTTATGTACTCCACCAATTTGTTCTTAGACCAAGCACTGACATGGTGGAATGGCCAAGTGCAGTCTTTGGGTGATGACACTGCTTACTCTCTGTCGTGGGCAGAACTGAAGGAACTGATGATTGCTGAGTACCGTCCGGCGAGTGAGGTACAGAAATTGGAAACTGAGTTTTGGAACCTCACTATGGTGGGAGCAGACGTTACTGGATACACGTCTCGATTCCACGATCTTGCCAGATTGGTGCCACGATTGGTTACCCCTGAGAACAACAAAATTGAGCGCTATTTGTTCGGCCTAGCACCGCAAATACGCAGCATGGTCACTGCTTCTAAACCTACGACCATGCGCGCGGCTATTGATCTTGCGCTCAGTCTCACCGAAGATGCCATACGCATGGGTACACTAATCCGCCAAGTTTCCGGATTAAAAATTTCTGAAGCAAGTAGTGTTGAGGCCAAGAACCAGGGATCAAGTGCAGCTGTGGTAACTAATGATCAGGATAACAGGCAGAGGTTTGGGAAGAGAAAGAGGGATGAGGGAAAAAGGGATCGAGCGTCGGGTAGCTCGAACAAGAAAGGAAAGGGGTATGCCGCCACGGGACGTGGTAACGGTAACAAACAGGGAAACCAGGGGAGAAACAATGGATTAACTTGCGGGAAGTGCCACCGCACCGGGCACAAAACTGAAGAGTGCCGATCTGGAGCACCAAAGAACGGAGGGGCCAGACCCTGTTTTGCATGCGGGTCATTGGACCATTGGAAGAAAGATTGCCCCAAAGTCAACAATCAGGCCCGCGGCCGGGCATTTGTGATTGGAGCCGGTGACGCACGGCAAGACCCCAATGTGGTCACTGGTACGTTTCCTCTAAATGGTCATTATGCCTCTGTATTATTTGATACCGGTGCCGACTTTAGCTTCGTATCCATTGAGTTTAAAATACTACTTGGTTTTAAAAACTAGCAAACTAGATACACCCTACTCTATAGAACTGGCTAATGGTAAAACTATTGAAACGAGAGAGGTAGCAAAAGATTGTAAGTTAGAACTCTGTGGGCACGAGTTTGGGATTGATCTATTACCGGTCGTATTGGGAAGTTTTGACATCGTTGTCGGCATGGATTGGTTGTCCGCGCACCGTGCCATTGTGGTTTGCAACGATAAAGTTATTCAAATTCCCCTCGCAAGCGGTGAAACTCTCTCAATTCAAGGGGAAAGACACGGGACGCCACTAAGGATTATTTCGAGCATGAAGGCTCGTAAGTGTCTAAGGAAAGGGCTTGTCGCGTTCTTGGCACACGTAGTGGACAAGAAGGCCGACGAGCGAAAGTTGGAAGACATTCCAGTAGCCAGAGATTTTCCGGATGTATTCCCAGAAGATTTGCCGGGGTTGCCACCACCTCGACAAGTCGAGTTCCGCATCGACCTCGTTCCCGGAGCAGCTCCTGTGGCACGATCGCCATACCGCCTAGCTCCATCAGAGATGCAGGAACTGTCCAGCCAGCTGCAAGAATTATTGGACAAAGGTTTTATAAGACCGAGTTTCTCACCTTGGGGAGCTCCCGTCTTATTTGTGAAGAAGAAGGATGGCACATTCCGCATGTGCATCGACTATCGAGAGCTGAACAAGCTAACCATCAAGAATCGCTATCCTCTCCCCAGGATCGACGATTTATTTGATCAGCTCCAAGGTTCCAGCTATTACTCCAAGATCGATTTGAGGTCAGGCTATCACCAGTTGCGTATACAAGAAGATGATGTACCAAAAACGGCCTTCAGAACCCGGTATGGACACTATGAATTTTTGGTAATGCCGTTCGGCTTGACCAACGCACCAGCGGTTTTCATGGATCTAATGAACCGCGTATGTAAGCCATACCTGGACAAATTCGTCATTGTCTTCATTGACGATATTTTGATCTATTCACGCACGAAAGAAGACCACGAGAATCACCTTCGGTTAATTCTTGAAGTATTACGCAAGGAGAAGCTCTATGCTAAATTCTCGAAATGTGACTTTTGGATTCGGGAAGTCCACTTTTTAGGCCACGTGGTAAACGAGAAGGGCATACACGTTGATCCCGCCAAGATCGAGGCAATTAAAAATTGGGAAGCACCTCGAACTCCTACCGAAGTACGACAATTTCTAGGCCTCGCGGGTTATTACAGAAGGTTCATCGAGAACTTTTCAAAGATAGCGCAAGCTTTAACCATGTTAACCCAAAAGGATAAGAAATTTGAGTGGACGGAAAAGCAAGAGGCAGCATTCCAATTGTTAAAAGACAAGTTATGTGGCGCTCCGATACTGTCACTTCCAGACGGTACGGAAGATTTTGTGGTTTACTGCGATGCCTCGCATCAAGGTTTGGGTTGTGTATTGATGCAGCGAGAAAAAGTAATAGCATATGCTTCCAGGCAACTGAAAATCCATGAGAAGAACTACACTACACACGATTTGGAATTAGGTGCAGTGGTGTTCGCTCTCAAGATATGGAGGCACTATTTGTACGGAACCAAGTGCACGATTTTCACTGATCACAAGAGTTTGCAACACATCTTTGATCAGAAGGATTTGAATATGCGACAACGGCGATGGGTTGAATTATTAAACGATTACGATTGTGAGATAAAGTACCATCCCGGTAAGGCGAACGTCGTAGCCGATGCCTTGAGTCGCAAGGAGCGGGTTAAACCATTGCGTGTTCGAGCCTTGGGATTGACTATCCACACGAATATGACTGAACGAATTCGTGAAGCTCAAGTGAACGCCCTCAAACCCGAGAATGTCAAAGGTGAAAGGTTACGAAAGATGGTTGATTCACTGGAACCAAAAGCGGACCAGACATTGTATTTCATGAATAGAATTTGGGTTCCAGTATATGGTGGTTTGCGTGAGCTAGTATTGGCCGAAGCTCACAGTTCTAGATATTCGGTTCACCCAGGTGCAGACAAGATGTTCCACGATTTGAAGGAACTTTATTGGTGGCCGAATTTCAAAAGGGATATAGCAGCCTATGTTGCGCGATGTTTGACTTGCGCAAAGGTCAAGGCTGAGCACCAAAGACCTTCCGGTTTGCTCCAGCAACCAGAAATACCGGAATGGAAATGGGAACGAATCACCATGGATTTCATTACCAAGTTACCTAAGACAACAAGCGGCCATGACATGATCTGGGTAATCGTAGATCGATTGACGAAGTCTGCACACTTCCTCCCGATACGCGAAACGGACAGGTTGGAGAAACTGACCCGTTTGTACATTAAGGAAGTGGTATCTAAACACGGTGTACCTGTTTCTATCATCTCCGATCGAGATAGTCGTTTCACTTCCAGATTTTGGGAAAGTTTAAATGAAGCCCTCGGTACTCGCCTCGACATGAGTACCGCATATCACCCCCAAACGGATGGTCAAAGTGAACGAACCATCCAGACCTTGGAAGATATGTTACGGGCATGCGCGATTGATTTCGGAGGTAATTGGGATACGCACTTGCCATTGGTAGAATTTTCTTATAACAACAGTTATCATACGAGCATTCAAGCCGCACCGTTTGAAGCTCTATACGGACGCAAGTGCCGATCGCCATTATGTTGGGCAGAAGTTGGGGAAAAACAACTCACCGGGCCCGAAATTGTTCAAGAGACCACGGATAAGGTCTTTTTGATAAAGGAACGCCTCAAAGCGGCCCGGGACCGCCAGAAAAGCTATGCTGATATGAGGCGAAAGCCTTTAGAGTTTCAAGTCGGAGACAGGGTCCTACTGAAAGTGTCACCTTGGAAAGGTGTCGCGCGCTTTGGGAAGCGCGGAAAGCTGAACCCGCGATATATTGGACCGTTCAAAGTCTTGTCCAGGGTAGGCACAGTGGCATACAAGCTCGAGTTGCCTCAAGAGCTTAGTGGAATACACGACACGTTTCATGTGTCGAACTTGAAAAAGTGCCTATCCGACGAAACTCTCATTATTCCTGCTGACGAAATCCAGATTGACGACAAGTTACATTTTGTGGAAGAACCAATCGAGGTAACTGATTGGAAGGTCCAAAAACTAAGGCGCAGCAAGATCAGATTGGTCAAAGTGCGCTGGAATGCCAAGCGTGGACCGGAGTTCACGTGGGAAAGGCTGGACCGGATGAAGCAAAAATACCCCGCCTTATTCGAGAAGACACCTGTACCGGAGAACTCGAAGTGAATTCCGGGACGGAATTCTCTTAACGGGGGGAGAATGTAACAACCGGCAAAAATAAGGTAATTCCGTACAATTAATTAATATATGATTAACGTAATTAAATGCAATTATGTGTGATTTAATTATCAAGGCCTTAGGGGATAGCAATTTCCAAATAGTGCATAGGAATGCATACGTTTAATGGTAAAGCATGATTGGATCATGTGCGAATAAGCTATCCGGTATGGACGTTGGCAATTACCCGGTAATAATTAAATAAACGAAACGAATCCCGGACACCCAGGATATAAAATAAAGGGTATTTTCATAAGATATAATGAGTTTTGGAACTCCAAAACCATAAATGAAAACGTCTTGTACAAATCTCCCGGTAACGAATAAAATGCGCGTATCGCACCCGATACGCGTATAACTCATAAATTCACCCGGTAAAGGCCTAAATAACCAATCAACGCTTAAAATAGACTATATTTAAGGGTTATTAAAGGTGTATTTAATGTCCGGATAACGCGTGATTAAAACCCGAAAAATACCCGAACGACACCCGAACGACGGGGGATTAAACTTAACAAACAATGGGTATTTATTTGAAGTTGTGGACCCCACATAAAACCACTTGGGGGCCGGCCTAAAGGCCAAAGAAATGTGTCCACACAAGTTGTAATAATAATCACCTAAGCCTAAGTAAAGCATGCTTTATGCATAAGACAAAAGTGGAAGAAAAGGTGTAAGTGAACATCAAGTACAAAAGCAACCTATCCTTGTCCCCCTTGAAGGGAATTTCGGCCAAGGGGCCAAGAAAATCCAAGACAACTCCAAACCATCATGACACTAGTAGAAGCATGCCTTGTTAAGTCTTATAAGTAGGATCATGATGCCTTATAAAAGATTACAATGATATTAGCAAGATTTGCAAGCAACAATCCCACTCCATGCATACATACATACGGCACATTATACACACACATATATCCTCTTTTCAATAATCTCCCAAGTACACACATGATCTTCCATAAGATCTCTTGAATATTTGGCATCATTACATGTGATAATTATATAAATAACACATGTTAGAAGATTGAATCACCAAGCAAAACAATCCTCTTTCTTCCTTCTCTCTTGGCCGTGGGATTACATACACACACACACATTGTTCTTTCAAGTTTTTACAACTCCAAATCACTTAAAACCATCCATCATCCAAACCCCTTTTGTGTGTTTCAAGAGCTTGGAGCTAAACCACTAGGAAGAACACACTAAACCCCTCTCAAATCCAAGGTTTTTGTCTTCCCTAGCCTTGTGCTAGTAGTAAGCTTCTTAATCTTGTTTTTGATTGTTATTATTCATGTATGTGTTCCTAGTAGCAAGTTGTACATGAAGGGTTTAAAAATGGTTTTGAACATAATCTTTAATAGGTTTTCATGTGTAAAATGGAAGATTAAAGATATGAAAATAAACCATGGATTTGTTGATGATGATGTATTAGTCTTGAAAATATATAAAGTTTACATGTAAGACTAAGTAGGATGATGTTTTGGTTAAGATTTTGAAATGAACTTGAATATGTTAAAACTAACTTTAATTCATCTTATTATGATCATTTAAGTTATAATATGTGGTAAAACATGTTAGAAGTTCATAAATGAATAAGATGGAAAATTAAAGTTAACTCACTTGGATGAATGATATTTTGAGGAAATGGACAAATACATAAAACACACATATAATTAGTCTTTCATATGGAATATAAGACTAACATAAGTGTTTTGATACAAAAATAACTTACCAATAAAAAGTTGAATCTTCAAAGTTAACTATTTTGAGTGAAAAATGCTAACTTTGGAAGTTAGAGTGGAAAAATGCAACTTTTGTAAGTTAAGGGACTAAAGTTGTAACTTTGAAAGTTAAGGGACTAAAATGGACATTTTAGAAACTATTAGTCCAAAAATACAAGTATGGAAAGTTTGGTGTCAAAAATGTAAGTAATAAAGTCTAAGGATGATTTTTGTAAATACTAGTAAAAATACTTGGGTATTTTGTATAAAAGTGTATTTTTGAAAGTTATAAAAATATAAAGGGTTTTAATAAGGATTTTTATAAAATAGAGATTTTATAAAAATATTAAACAAACTTGGGAAACTTATACAAAAATGAATACTTTTATATAAATGGGAATATAAAAGTGTTGGAAACATTTTTGTAGTTAAGTTGACAAGTTGGGTTAAAAATACATAAGTATTTTAACCATCCAAGTAACATGTGAAAATAGGAAGAAATATGGAAAATATTTCTATAAAATACATGTTGGGAAAAACTTGGAAAAATTAACTAATCGAGTTAAGATATCGAACTAAAACGCGTTAACGAACCATACACGGACAAAACATGAGAAAAATGCCGTTGCGGCAAGATAAGAAAAATATATATTTTAAGAAGTAAAATATATATATACATTATGGGTGAAAACAAATAAACACTTTCCTAAGTGTTGGAGGATTAATTCGTGGGAGAAACACATGACACAAACGAATAAGACGTTTAAAACAAACGTATATACTTAACAAGAAAAATTACACATTTATATATATTGTACGCTCGTCTCGGCAAAATTCTAGTATATCTACTTAATGGGAAAGTAGATATGCGGGAAGGAAAGCCGCGACGAGAAGACAAGGATATATATATGTGTATGTCGTACCAACGAAATCCTAGTATATTTATTTGAATGGGAAAATAAATATACGGTGTGGTGAGTTGAATCGGACGTTAAGAATATACAATCGAACGACAAGATCTTAGCATATTTGTTTAAATGGGAAAACGAATGTGTGGCAAAGTGAGTCGGGTCGAGGATTGAAATATATATTATATCGAGCGATGCGATCTTAAGTATAATTATTTAAATGGGAAAATAATTATATGTTAAGTGAAGTCGAGTCGATGATAATAAGATACAAGTTATGGAAATATTAACAAGAGTAATATATAACTTGTAACACAAAGGGTAATGTAACGCCAACAAAACCTAGGATACGCGCTTAATTAAACGGGATTTGGAACAACTTGTGGTCGGGAGTTGGGTGTACAACTTGCCAAGGCACATGCACTATAGGTATAGTGACTTATACGTCTAGGACGTTTGTAGGTGCGAGACCACCCCTTTGCTATCCACCCTATTGAGCCAGACGCAGTTTCAGGTGAGTTTCACGGCCCCATTTTAAACTATTTTTACGTTTTCCGGGGGAAAGATATGTTAGGGATAATGTTTGACGGATTTAATACTTGAGGTGTGACCGCCACTCGGGGTTGAGTCCTCGCCTCTATAATCATTTATTCGGAAATTGAAACCGGAGGAATATTCGAATAGTACTATTGGTGCCTGACAAGGCCCACCCCTAATCGATAGCGTCGATTATGCATTAGGTTATGCCTGGGGTGCAAATATTCTGAACTTAAGTCGTGGGAAACGAGTAACGACTTGGAGCGGGGCATTTTATTATATACGTCTTGGTTTGATTATAGTCTCAAGTAGATTTATAGGAATTTGCAACTCCTATATATTGTCATAACATGGTATTCCCAAGTATTCAAGTTTTAGAAACTGAAAACCTGTGAACTCACCAATATATTTATATTGACGAAACTTTTTAAACATATCTTTCAGGTAACTAGGTGATGAAAGATCAGGCGAGCAGGGTCGGGGAATCTCCAATGCGACGTCGAACTTTTGCGGGGTTTCACTTTTATTTCCCAAGGCATTTGGGATATATATGAGAAACCTCTATGTTTATTTCAAAAACAATTAACTTTTGTGTAATATTTGAAACTGATTTGACGTCATAATAAATGACCCACTTTCTTAAATTACTTGTGTTTAGCAATAACCTTGACTTTATGCTTTTGAACCGTCGCGCCACGTGTTTCCGCCGTTGTCGTGGTGTGACAGATAACCTGACGCAGCAGCACGTGAATATTGCTCTGGCTGCATTCCAAGCCGCTCATAATGCTATGGGTGGTACGTCGATTCTCATCTATTCTACCTCGTTCTGGGGTACTTTACCTTTTCTTGATACTCACCTGTGTGTTGTTCCAGGTGGTGCTGTCAATCCTCCTCCATCCCAGTGTTCTTACAAAAAAGTTTATGGATTGTAAGCCCCACAACTTTAGCGGCACTGAGGGGGCAGTGGGACTGCTCCGATGGTTGGAGAAAATCGAATCTGTTTTCTCGATGTGCAACTGCCCGGAGGGCGACGGGTGAAATATGCTTCTGTGACCCTGGAGGGTCAAGCCTTGACTTGGTGGAACTCCACCACCCAGACTATGGGCATTGGGGAAGCCCACGCTATGCCCTGGGCAGAATTCATTCAGTTGCTGAAAAATGAGTATTGCCCGAGGGATGAAATCCAGAAGCTTGAGCATGAAGTCTGGAACCACAAGATGGTGGGTTCCGAGATTGAAGCTTATACTGCTAGGCACAATGAGTTGGCGGTGTTGTGCCCCCGATCTGCACACACCCGAATATCGAAGGATTGAGCATTACGTCGCTGGGTTGTTACCGGAGATTGCGGGGTTAGTTGTTGCGGGTAATCTCACTGTGTTATTTGAGGTGGTTCGGTCGGCTCACAGGCTGACCAACATGAAGGTGACTGAAGGGGTCTTGCCTCCTCGAGGCGCTACTGTGAAGGCTTCTGATGGTAACAAGCGGAAGTGGGAAGCCGTGGGGAAAGGCTCGAGTTCGGCTCAGCCTCAGCAGGTGAAGAAGTCTGATACTGGGGGATCATCGTCTGAGCAAAAACCAGGGGGTTATGTTGGGAAAAAAGCCGAAATGTGACCAGTGTGGATTTCACCACAACGGTCGTTGCGAGGACCGGAACGTTGCCACAGGTGCCATAAGCTTGGGCACCAGGCAAAGGATTGCAGGGTTAATCTTCAGGGTAACCGGAACCCTCCTGCTACACCTACTCCGGCCCCTCTGTTGCTGCTTCCCAGGGAAATCAGGGCAAACAGGGGTGCGTCTACAATTGTGGTGAACTTGGTCACTACAAGCGGAATGCCTCAAGTTGAAGCAGGGCGAAGCTGGGAATAACGGGTCGGGTAATGGAAACAATGGGGGGAGGCAGGAATGCTCGCGCCTT
>JAUTDX010004289.1:0-33445 GCA_030844895.1 Ambrosia x helenae | reverse complement strand
TCACAAACATCAGTCGCAAAAAAAAATCAGTCACTAATACATTTAATAATCTGACATATTAGTCCTAGATACTGTGTATTCAAGACTGATAGTCAGTCCCTCATATCTTAGTCCCCAATGGTCACAATATTGAAAACATGATTTTTACTCTTTAATAGGTTCTCTCTTTATCAAAGACTGAATATTAGTGACCTATACAATGGCGCCATTTCTCATTAGTGAGGGCACTTATTTGAGACTGAATTTCAGTAACCAATTACATTCCCCTCAAAAAAATATATATTTGACACAGACATATTTGGACTAATTTATAGTCTCAAATATGTGAGCAAAGTATTAAGGACTTGATTGTTTAGTCACGAAAATCAGTCACAAAACAATCAATCACTAATACAATTAGTAACTGACATATTAGTCCTAGATACTGTGTATTCGAGACTGATAGATCAGTCCCTCTTCCCTTAGTCCCCAATGGTCACTTTTCTTGTAGTGGGTAATGCTAGTTGAATAAATACTAGACCTTATACATGAAAATCCATGATGTTTTTCCATTGTGTGTTATAAAATAAATGGGCAATCTTACATGGATTTTGGAAAATCACTTGTAATCATATAAATTCGTGTTCACCAAGATTCGTTGATATGTGTGAAATTATACTCATTCGGACCATTTCTAGACTATTCTCGGGGGACTATGCATATAAAAATGTCATGAATAATGCATGTAAAATTAAACGTTAACTAGATAGCGTTACGGATTTTGACCTGGCTAAGTGGGGGTGTCACACAAACCCTTTTATATTTTGATGTGAATATAGGAATTTTGTGAACCAAAAGACCCGCCTTTAATGTTTTTTTGGGTGTTTCACACATACAGTTTTGGATGTTGCGAAAATGGTGGTAAGTTGTGAGATGAGAGATGTTATCAAAGTTGATAAACTTTGTCAACTAATTCAGTTATACGGCCTTTACAAAACTCCGCCCCCAACAACGCGGGGATACACCCTAGTTAACACTACCAACAAAAATGACTTTTAAGGACCTTTTTGTGTGGGACGCTTGTAAAATGGGGTCCTAAAAAAACTATTAATAGGACGACGAATGAACTTTTGGGGTCCTTTTATAACATACGCTACTAACCGTTGTTTTTTTGTCCTAAAAAGCTACTTAATAGGATGGATGATTCTTTGAGGTCCTATTATCATATAAACTTAATAAGACACTTAAAATGTAGATCCTAATAAATTAATTTATAAGACATTTAGGTGTTGGTGTCCCATTATATGGTAATGTAATAGGACACTTGATCACCGGGGTCCTATTTTAAATAACTTAATACGACACTTTGTAGTTAAGTCATAAATGTTAGATGTTTTAGGACCCTTTCTAGTTGAAGTCATATTAGAATATAACTTAATAGGACACTTCACACATGGGTTTTATAACTTTAATCTTTATAGGACGCTTAATCATTATGGTGTTATTATTATACACCGTAATATGACACATGATATTTGAGTCATAAAACATCAGTTTTATAGGACGCTTATTCGTTAGAGTTTTATTATAACATAACTTAATAGGACACTTAACACCGCCGCCGCTACTACCCTCCACGCCATCACCCACCACCTCCGTCACCACCCACCATCGCCGCCACCTGCCATCGACATCACCATCACCTCCTTCCACCACCACCGCCGCCACCCTTCCACCGTTGCTGCCACCCACCACCACCGCGACCGCCACATATCATCACCCACAATCACCGCCGCAACATCAGAGGCAATACTCTAACGCTCAAGTCATCATATTCATGTGAATGTATTCATTATAGAAGTAAGATGAGTATTTATGAAGTTATGTTGCGACTAGGGGTGCAAATGAGCCTAGCCAAGCCTGAGCTTGACTAGGGCTAGAGCTCGTGTACCTTATGAATGCTCGAGCTTGGCCGAGTTCGCTAGTATTTTTCAAGTTTGAGCTCAACTCTGGCTTGACTCATTTATTACTTATTAGTTGATATTAATTATAGTTAATATATTATATATTATTTACTTATTTTTTATAATTTTATAAATACTTATGTTATTTAAATATATTTTTTTTGAAAGACATTTTAAATATATATTTAATATATCAACTAACAAATTATATAAGTAATTGGCTCACTTAGGTTCGCAAGTTGACTTAAGCTCGATAAGCGAACCTCAGGCTCGTTTACTAAATGAGCACGTTTTAGGCTTCGGCACAAGCTTGAGCTTTTTAAGTTAGGTTGGTTTCCAGCCAAGCTCAAATAACTCGGCTAGTTTGCACCCATAGTTGCGGTTTGAAGCAACCATAGCAGATCTACATGTTCATACTTTAAAACATTTATTTTTTTTACGATTTAATATGTTAGTAGCTATTTTCCTTTAACATGTAATTTTACTAAAGTAAACAGAATTCAAAATAAACAACATAATTTAATCCCAAAATAAAAGGTTGTTCAAGAGATTTTAACCCAGGTTAGGTTTCGTGAATACAAAAAAAGAACAATTACAATCACAAAAGATTAATCAATTGTATTTTTGAAATGACAATAATATAAAAAGCCAAGCCGCGAAACGTAGAGAAAAGAATATCAAAAGTTGATTGCTAACCTTTCAATTTTTTTTCCTTCCACACTTTCAGTTTCCCGCTCTTGCAATTTTCCCTTTTTCAAATTGATTACGATTTTGTATGAGTGGTTCCATTTCCTCCAAACAAGGAATGGATTTGAAGCAAAAGTGGTTATATATTTTTCCCCCCCACCCAGCGATTTTTCCTCTTCTCTAGCAAGAGAAACTTAGACTCCATCAAATCAATCCATTCAAGTTGTAATCGAAGATCTAAATCAAGATTCAAGGCTATAAATCTGTAATCAAGGCCGATTCCGACCTAAATCAACTTTTTCAAGTGGCCAATTGACGACTAACATCAGGTATGCACATAACTTTAAAATGTACAAAATTTGAAAAAAAAATTCTTCTTTTTGATTCACGTTCTGCGGATTGCACCTGTTTTTTTATGATGATGAATTGATGATTTTCCTTTTGTTATTGGGTGCAAATACTTTTGTATATGTGCAAGGTTGTTTTTATGCTTTGTTCACCATTTAAATATGTAAGTATACGCCTCCTATTGATGCCTACTTGTGCTGTTTAGTGTGTACTTCATGTTTGATTATCGTTCGCATAGATTTTTTGTATATACATTACGTTTGATGACTGCAATCTGAATTTGTCTTTGCTGCCACTAAAGTGATTATTAGGTATCGAATTAATGATTTTGTGTAGGTTACATTACAATTACATCAAAATTCCAAACGAATGGCTTCAATTCGGATAAAAAATCATTCATAGGTGTTTGAAATCGATTGGTCATATTGTTTAGGAGTTTAATAAAAGTAATAAAATCTAGGACATTGAATGACACTTGAAGATTCCTCTCCCTAGGGTGCAAATGGGATCTCGTTAATTGGTTTACCTTGTATTGGTTTATCCATGTAGTTAGTGACATGTTGACTAAGTAAACAATGATCTTAATTTTCTCACTAAGAGGACAATTGTCGAGCATGTTTGGCTTTGCGTATTTAACTAAGAGTTAATAAGTCCTTTTAACCAAAGTCGTTTTGAACTCAAATAAGTTTATCCAAACATGCTTGTCGTATCTATATCTATAATGCATTCTAGTTTATGTCGAAAATGAGGAATGATGGGGTGTTCAAAAATTGAAATCCTTCGTTGGCTAAGATTACGGAGGAGATAATCACGACTGTTTATGGGTCTTTTAAGAACAGGTCTAAGCATAGCGACATTGCCTAGACCACCTGGCTTCTGATCCGTTGCTTCCTTTATAAATTAGTGTTGTGGTGGTTTTTATTGCCTGTGACCTGTTCATATTTCTTTAGTTTGCAGTTTGCACTTGGGCCCAGCTCCCCGCTAGTCCTCTTCTTTTATGTCTTTATATAGTGTGATAATAAAAAAAGTTGCGAAATGCAACTGGCGCGTTGTCACGGCCCACAGAGCGATGAGAATTCAGTCAGTACCGATTCAATAAAAAAGTAGCGAGATGCAAGATGGGCAGTGTTGGATTGATGATGAACTGATGATTTCATTTTTATCGTGGGTGCAAATAATTGTCCATTTGTCGTGCCTACTATATTTAAGATCAGTTGTTCTATTACAAAGCATTGAAATCCTACCTTTAACTGCCTTCATATTTGCTCTATGAGTTTTATTTATATTTAATAGCAATTAGCAAGAAGCAAACCATGTTTAATCAATTATTTTATAAACTATGGCATACCCAAATAAATGTTTATCTTGTATTGGTTTATCCATGTAGTTAGTGACATGTTGACAGGGCACTAGTCGTTGTTAATAAGTTAGTTGTGGTTGCCTAATTTCTGCAGGTTCTTTTTATCAACTTGAATATGTGTAAAGGCTATTTGCATCAATATACGATCTGAATTTCCAGCAATTTTTGCGCCAATTCTTGGTTTTAAAAAGTGCGAAGCGCAAAAAAGTGACGAGGTCTAAAACCGAGGCGCAAACGCAAAGCACAAAAGCGGTGGGCTTTTCATACGCGAGGCGCAAGACGAATATATATACAAAGATCGGACCAGAATTGTGTGAGGTAAACGTTTAAGTACCAATAAAAATAGGTGAAAAGTTGGTGAGACCATATAGGTTATTTTCCACAATTCAAGATTGTATTGGTGCATCATTGCATGGCCTCGTCCTTTCATCTCGGTATGTATTTTTTAAACTTGTGATATGAATAATTTCAATAATCTGGAACTTAATGCTAATACATGAATGGTTTGTTTGTAGGTAGTCCGTGAGTATTATGGACACATGATGACTCAGGATTCTATGCTACTTGTTTCTTTCATTGTTTTTAATTTCTTTGTTAAATTTTACAAGACTTTATATTGGATAATGCTATAACTTACTTATGTTTAGTGTTTGTTATGAATATGTTTATTTGAAATATAATAAAGTTTTTTCTTTCATTAGTTGATGTTATATACACCATATCGTAAAATTGTGTGTGTGGATGTTTAAAAAAGCGTCGTATCATATAACTTGTTAGGACTTTGAAATTTTGTCCTATTAAACTTGTTAGAACACTGTAAAATCGTCTCAATATGCTTTTCTTAGGACGATATATGGGTTGTTCATAGACATATTATGCGACCGTAAAATTGGTTTCATAATCTTATTTGGGATATTAGGACCCTTTTGTTGGTACTAAAGTACCTATAATGTTATATCATAAGGGTCCTATAAATTAATTTTTAAGGACGTTTGTATGTGTATTAAAAGATTAAAAGTAGGTAAGCACATGTTAGGACATTGTAAAAGTGTCCTAATATGTTCTTATTATGAGTTTTTTTGGGACATATTATGCGACCATAAAATTGGTTTCATAATCTTATTTGAGAAATTAGGACGCTTTTTAAGTTTCGGGACTTATTACGACCCCTTTACATGAAACGCTTTTACCGTTGGTCCTATTAAATAAAAGGTCCTATAAAATAACATTTTAGGACGCTTTTGTGCGTACTAAAAACCCAATTTTGTTGTAGTGTAAATTGAATTGATTGTATTCCCTACACCTATCACCTACATAATAATCAAAGGGAAAATCACCAAAATGGCCTGTTGACTAAGTGATTTACCAAAATGGCCCCATCCCGTGGGTCACGGCTCCTAACGAGCCTGAACCGTCTCCGGAGAGCCTTTAGTTTACAACCAATAGAAAACCAACACGTGGCGTCTCCGATCCGAGGACTGTCAGGCGTCTCCCGAGACGTGTCAGGGCCTCCAAGTCGTCTCCGTGGGCCTTGAGACGTCTCACTGACTACCGAGCTCAAGCCGTCTTCAGCTAGGCTTGAGCCGTCTTCGGCTAGGCTCTGAACCGTCTCATATATTTTGGTTTTGATATACCCATATACTTTGTTTTTTTTTTACAAAAGGTTTTATAAAGGTTTAGTGTTGTTTTATTTTTACCCTTTATTACCGTTTATTTTAAAATTTTTTTAATTATTTTCTTTGTTTTCAACTCTAAAAGTAAATATAAAACATAAATAAAAACATTTCAATGAAACATAAAATTAAAACATAAATATTAAACATAATAATATTAAACATAAACAAAATACATTAAAACAAAGAAGAAAAAACTTAAAGTAGGCGCAACAATCGACATGCCTCGACATGGTCGAAATCGTTGCCGTATCGAACCCCATACTCATAGTGGGTGAATTCGATAGCCAACTCTTCATCAAGCTTCGGATCGTCCTTCACCGTTTGCTTGTATACGGTGGTCCACCTCTCACACTTGATATTGAGATCGACCCACTTGAACTGGAGGTCTCGGAGGGTCTTGGTGGTGTTGGTGCCAACGTGTTCGATGAAGTCGCTAAACACGCGAGCCCAAAACCCTTCGGGGGGAAGGCCGACCCTTCGGCACACAGGATTTGTTGAATCTCCGGGTCATTTGAGGCATCCTTGTGGCAAACCACAAGTGCCATCTCTTCCTCTTCGGTCCACGGGTTCATATTTTGGCTTTGGTGGGTGTTTGTTTTTTGTTTTTACCGTTTGTGTGGATTTTAACCACGGTGTCTTCTATTTATATTCAAAAAATTCGACGGTAAGAAGGTGAAATTAAATGAAGCGACGGTTTCCAAAGCCGTCTCGGGAATCGTGAAAGTCAAGAGTCTTTGCGGGAACCGTGTGAAAGTCAAGAGTCGTCTCGGGAACCGTGAGACGACTCAAAGTCGTCCCGGGAAACCGTGAGACGTCACCAATGTATATAAATACCCCACTTCACTTCACAAAATTTGTACCCCACCTATCATGTATACTAAACCTTTTTCAAACCTTTGAGCTTTCCAATCGATGACGTTTTTAAATCGACCTCCACTTTTCCAACCGAAGCCTACCGGCTTACGAAAATATTTTCCGATTATACTTGGATCGTTGTTACATCTGCGTACAGCTACATGGATCGTTGTTGCATCTGCGCCGTGGGTTAACCCGTGTAGATTGCCTCGATGATGTGGTGGTCTTCATTATTGGCAAGTTCGGTTCTTTGTCTATGAAAAGCACATACGTCATTCAAACAAATGGTTCAAAGCAAGTAAATTTGGGAAATTATTTTCCTCTACCAACCCTCCGTCCGTCGCCGGAACTCGTCGGCGTCCCCTACTGTAACGGATACGTCTCGGTGGACGACGTGTGCAACGAGTTTGTTTATGTTGGTGTAATAATATAGTTTTTGTAATATTTGTCGAGTTTTGAAAATCAAAATTGTTGTAATATTTGTAATATTTGGCCAAATTGTAATAAATACATAACATCAAAAACATAATATTTGTAATATAGCATATAATATAAAGGAACAAAAATCCATCAAAAACATAAAATAAACATAACATTCATCGGATTAATAAAAACATAAAATAAATACATAAATTATTACAAAAGTTAAAGAAGCTACGCGTTAAGATGGTCCCTCATCATTTGCCAAGCAGACACATGTTTGAATTCTTTGCACTGCTTTTTTTGTATATCTGATGGCCTCGTCTTCGGGCACGTCTGAAGGTGTCGATCGAAGTGTCCGATACTGGTACCCGTTGAAGAGCTGACAATTCGTGTTCAAGTCGTTCCACTTACGGCTAAGAGAGTCGATGGTTCAGTCTGAGCCTCCCACCAACCGATTGTATTCATGTAAAATATGGTACCACTTGTTTGTTAGGTGTGGGCTATCTTTGACATGTTGCCACGCTAAAACTAGTGCAATTTCTTGTTCCTCAGTCCATCGTTGGGGTGCCATTTTTCCTTTGAATGATTGAGACGGTGGTGGTAGTGATAGTGTTAGTGGTAGTGGAGAGTTGGACGGGGAAGGGACGGAGATTGGGACGGAGAATGGTATATATAGGGGTAAGGTCAATTGAACCGTCGCACAAGTCCTCGGGACTCACCGGATTCGAAGAGACCCGAGACGTCTCGGGACTCACGAGACGTCTCCGGAGATGTCATGGGTAGACGTGGGGCAGACGTGTCACTGGGACCCCAAGCCGTCTCGGGAGACGGCTAGGGAAATGTGAACCGTCTCCACCTCAGACGTCTTTTGCTGGTCTGAGACGTCTCCGGAGACGTCTTCGGTGGGTCGACTGTGGTGATTTACTCATAAGCCGAACCGAAGCCGAGCCCTTAGTGAGACGTCTCAAGGGCCCATGGGAGCCGTCTTGGCGGCTCTGACACGTCTCCTGAGACACCACACAGTCCTTGACCCACGTGTTGCTTTTCTATTGGTTGTAAACTAAAGGCTCTCCGGAGACGGTTCAGACTCGTTGAGAGCCGTGACCCGTCTCTCCAAAGAGACGGGGGGGGCCCATTTTGGTAAATCACTTAGTCAACGGGCCATTTTGGTGATTTTCCCATAATCAAATCCAATCTATATAAATACACAAAATCACAACCAACATTTGACTAATCAACCAACTTATACCTACCTTATCGAATATTGCAGCGGGAGTGTCCAACACATTACCAACTGCATCTGGGGCTTTTAGATTATTTGACTTCATACACCTATCACGTACGGAATAATCAAATGCAATCTATATAAATACAGTCACAACCAACACTTAACTAACCAGCTAAATCATACCTTATTGAATTTGTTCGTCTTGAATGGCTTAACAGTTTTGGAAGACTTCATAATATTATGATATTACATCATTTTTCTATCACACGTGCCTAGTGGCGAAGCTTGAGAAATTGGTCCGGGGGGTCGAAAATCATCAGTTACGGGACGTGACCTAAATTTTTTTATATAGCTATGTTTCGGATTATATGTTCGAGTCGGTGATTCGATTCGGGTCGAGTCAAACATTAAATACAATAATATCAAAGATGTTATGGTTTTATTCTTCCCCATATTATAATCTAATATTATAAACATTAAATCAAGTCATAATTATTTTCAACCCTAATTTTTAAACAATTTGATAGCAAACAACATCGTCCAAAGCAGTACCAACAGCCAACATATTATATTATAAGAATATGAAAGCTAAAGAGAAGATGATAGATATAGTTATCTTGTGGCATTTGGATGGTGACACAAACAACAATAGATCTCCATTTGTAAATATTATATTGGGTTGGTTTAATCAACATTCAACAACATAACAAGACAACAATCTATCAATCTATCCATTAATTACTAACTGCAAAAAAATATATAATTAATAAATTAGTAAAGTAGATGTACCTTGGTTCTTTGAATGAAGATGAAAGTATGAAACTATCAACTATGCGTAAGGGTTGAGAAGTGAGATTGAGAGACAGTAGAGGGTTTAGAGTTTTACTTAGGTTAATAATTTTAATTGGGCTTTTCCTAAAGAAAGAAATGGGCAAAATCAAACAATTGGGTTGTATCTCTCAAAATGGGCCCAAAGTAAAAAACAAATCAAAACGATAAACTCGGTAAAACAACCGATATTTGGGAACCTTGTATCGTCCGATATATTGCTAGTTTTGATTTATATAATATACCCATTTTTCACAAAAAAACGCGGGGTCGAAACCATATATACCTAAAAAATTCTATGCGGATACTATATAATCGGAACTTCTGAGCGAAAATTCGAGAGGGTCGGCCGCCCCCTCCCGCCCCTTAAAACCTACGCCCCTGCACGTGCCTCACACAATATGATGTCAACCCAGGGTAAAAAGTATACATATAATGGTGCAAAGTTTTAGAAATCTGAACAACGAAACAAACAGAGAAGACAAAACAAAGCAAACGACAAAAATAATGAAAACAATGAGTGGCCAAAAACAATGATGAGGCTCAAATACACAAACAATCAAAGAACACATATCCCTTAGGTACACAACAATCAGTTGCCATTTGAAAGCTAGCAAAACCACATAACCGTCTCGATAGAAGGGTGAAGGCGTGTTACATTCTCATTTTTGCCAATGTACAAAGAAGAATTTGAAAAGTTTCATCATAGTCCAAAATAAGAACATAAAAGGCGAACAAACAATACAATAAGACAGAGACTGCACCAAATCAAAGTTGCACACACTCACATAGATGTTAAATATGAGGCCCATGTATGCCGAAAAGGCTACACATTGACTGGTTAGCATATGGACATATCAGCTGCCCCGCCAAGATATGGAAATCTCATCTTTCACCAAAGAGGATAAGTCCGCCAGGGCTGCATGCCCATCAAATAACATACGAAGCCAAAGCCAACTACATTATCATAACCAACAAAGCAAAAGTCACCATGCTAAAATCAATATAGAGTCAGAATTTTTCATCGTACCCTCAAGGCAAAAAGTTTATTTTAAAAAAAATGTTGTTTTTGAGAATATGGGAACTGTATGTGTTTAACCAAAGGCGACAACCTTATCGTAGGCGGTCAGGCTAACCAACTACCACGGTAGAGCGACCAACATATGGTCAAGGCAACACCATAGCCATTAAAGTAATGAGACTCAGGCACTATCATAAGTCCAGGTACCATGGTTAGACAACAGCCAGTTGTAGTAGAGCAAACCCTACCTCATGACCATCACTGCTCCACCACAACACACGGTCAACCTATCTATTTAAAGAGTGCAACATCATAGCCATAACAAAATACCCAGACAAACTAAATCAAATGAAATGAGCAACATACTGAGTAACAACCAATGAGCAACACACCGAGCAACAGCCCCTAAACCGGTCTTCGGACCTAAATCCGGTCACTAGAGTTCAATTGAATACACAACTAGATGACATTTTACTAAAAAAACTAACCGAAAAGAAACATGCAACCGAGAACAACATACCAGGCTTTCAGCGGAACCCTAGCCGGATGAGGAGTCTTTGCCTGTCGCCACCTAGGATTTTTAATCGAACCCGACAACAATTACAACCCGAAACTCTAGGGTTCGTCACAGGACAGTGGTACGGTGAGGAGAAAACCCTCAAATTGAACCGACGACCAACCACCAAAAGAAAGAAAAAACGTGGGTATCCAAGTCCCCACGCTTAAACATATTTAGACACTCATGGGTTTAGAGATGTTCATTAACATACTTGATTTAGTTATATTAATTATCGTAAGATTGGAAATTAATTAAACTTGTTCTTACAATCTTAAGGTTAACAAACCAAAGTAGAAATAGGTAGAATTAGATTATAATCTAAGGCGAAAGGAAAGAATTGAGTAATGGAAATGGTTGGGGGAGCTTCCAATTTAAAGGTTGAACCTAGTGTCTTGACACGACACGACCTGTGCCTCGCTTGCAGAGTGACCAGATCTTCATAATCTGACTAACATGGGACATTGTCAACTCTTGTGGGCTCTAGGAGGTCTTCAAAATTCAAACAAGATCCATTTTGCCCTTTCAAGGTTGAGTCCGTACGAGGATCCGCTTAACCCTATTTTAGTTTAGCCTCACAGAGACGTTTCGTGCATCGTGAGGCCTCTTTTCAAAAAGATAGGAGGTGAACATTCTCATAAAATTCAAAAGTTAAAAAGGATATTTCGGTGATTTTCCGTTATTTCATTTATATCTCACCGACTGAAAACATAGTCAACAATTTGTACACGAGATATCTAACAATCCCGAACAAAAATTAATACTCTAACCAAGGACGACGTCGTTTCCATCGTCTGTGTAGCTAAACCAAACGAACGGTGCAGATAAAAGGCATCCATTATTAAATTAAATTAAAATAAAGCATAAAAAGTGATATCATCATCCTTGAAGATCTGAGATCTCCATCACTTCCAATCTCTTCTCCAACGTCCGATCTTCATACTCAAATCCAATCCCTCTCTCTTTTCCTTTTCCGCGCCAAATTTTTATCTTCTCTCTCCCTCTCTTTCTAAAAAGGTATGTAATTACACTCCTAAACCATTCATTCAATCAGTCTCTTATTTTAATTACGTGTCATCTTATTGATAATTAAATCTTTCTTTTATTTTAACTTTACTGACAAATTTTTTTATTAAATTTTCACTAACCAAAGTTTATTCAAGGAAAAAAAATATTGTACTCAGTCATTTTACACTTGGCCAACAAAATTGAGTAACCCTTGCTGCCGCTAACCTATACTTACATGTTACATGTTAGTTGTAGCGCAACTTGTTGTCGGTTTACTTGTCACTTTATTATTGTAAATTGGATCCTTATTTTATTTAAATGGAAACTTTTATAAATACCGGTACCTTACTGATACCATATGTAGAGAACATTATGTAACAAATACTGGTACCTTACTGATACCATACCGAACCGGTACCTTACTAAATACGATATTTGGTACCCACTTTTTCGAAAATTCGGTATCAGTACCGAACAGTACTGGTTCGGTACGGATCTAATGCCTAATTTGCAGGTTTGGTTTGGGAATTGTTTGTTAGATGTTGTTTAATTTGTGTATGCTTGTTGTTTATTGGTGGTTGGATTGGTTGAATGATGAGTTAGGGTTTTTTTTTTTGTGGGTGGTAGGATGGCGGACGGTCCTGGTAGTCCGGCCGGTGGGAGTCAGAGCGGCGGAGACAGGAGTCCTCAGTCGAATTATAATATCAGAGAGCAAGATAGGTTTCTGCCGATTGCGAATATAAGTAGGATTATGAAGAAGGCGTTGCCTACGAATGGGAAGATTGCGAAAGACGCCAAGGATACGGTTCAGGAATGTGTTTCGGAGTTTATCAGTTTCATCACTAGCGAGTATGTATCATGTTTTATTACTATGTTTTATGTAGGAATTGTAGATGTAAGATGCTGTTAGTAGGTTAGAACACTTAAAGAGTTTTAAGTTGCTTTTTTGCAGTCATTGCATTCATGATCATCATAATATTGGAGTATTCATGGAAAAATGTTATTCCATTTGCATCACAAGTTCATTCATTTAATATATTTTTAGTGTCTTTAACCTAACAGATGCCAGTATTAAGTCTATCTCTTTCTATTTCTTATCTGTGTATGGAAATTTGAAAATCAGTATATAATAACCTTGAAGTTGCAATAGAAAAGTTTAAAAAAGGAGATTTATGATGATCTTGTGTGCTTTTAGATTAGCTGATTAACTTTAAACATGGTAGAGAAAGTTGCAAAATTTTGGAAGGGCGTAGAGGAGTCGAATGGTGGTAGTAGTATTTTCGGATAGGAAGTAAGTTATGAAATTATGTGTTTTTTTTCGTATTGTGTTTTGATTGTTTTTACTTTTAGGGCTAGTGACAAATGCCAGAAAGAGAAAAGGAAGACGATCAACGGTGATGACTTGTTGTGGGCGATGGCTACCTTAGGTTTTGAAGATTACATTGAACCACTTAAAGCTTACCTATCTAGGTACAGAGAGGTAATATTTGTGGCTGTGTTTTAGTCACATGTGCTTTTTTTTAATTCTCTTACTGATGGCAGAAAGGTTAAGCATCTTGTGAAGGGAATTTAGCGTAGCGTATGTCAAATGATTATACTTGCATGCTCATTTAAAATACATGTTACTGGTGCTGTTCTTTTTAATACAATTAACAGTCATGTTTGAGGCATTTTGAGTTGCGAGTAACTCATAGATCTTAACGTTCATCTTTCGATTCAAATTACCACACATTGTTCAGTTTTTCTTAATCGTATAAATGTCATTCTCATACGACATTTCATTTTGTAAAATATTTAGAATACTATATAAATGTTATCCTTTTGAGCACTATGTTGTCAAAGGCGCACAAGGTATGCGTCTAGGCATTTGGGTGAGAGGAGGTGGGGCCTAGTAACCTCAGTCTGTCCCAGTTGCTCTGGTGACTATAAACAGATTTGACCCGAATACCCGATCAAAACGAGGTCTGAACCTGCTAAAACAGGCGCAGCAGCCTGAAAAGGGCTTAGCCAGTCTAAAAAAAAGGCTTGAACCAACTTGTGATTCTTTGTTTTGACTTGGCTCTCTTTTATAGCCATCTCACTTCTCAAAATACCTGCATGCAATGTGGGGTCAAAACTACATTGAATAAAAAAACACTTCTTCCTTTTTTATTAGGACAAACTATATTAGATTTAGATCTATAACACCTTTTTGGTATATTTACTACTGTGCTTTATTTAGCCTTTTTTGCGCCTTGTGCCTAGGCAACATGCAAGCCCTTTGTGCAATGGGTGCTTCTTGCGCAGTTGACTACTATGTTTGAGCATAAACTCACTTATTTACTGGCTGCTGTGATGTTTTTACTGCTATTTGATATCTCTTTGCATCAGTTGGTCATTTTCTTAAAAGCTATGTCTAACATACTGACATTTCTTTGTCTCCTTTTCCGGTTGGATGCTTGCGTGGAACAATGATCCCTGCAGTTAGAGGTGTGTGGCCTGTCCTTGAGAATGTTTTCAATCAATTCATGTTAATATTCATTTAAGATTGACTTGTTTGTTTAGTGCTAGAATCTAGATCATTCACTGCTGACATACTTACATTTTTTTATTAGGGTGATAGTAAGGGGTCTGCTAGGGGTGGAGATGGATCTGGGAGGAAAGATAATATTGAATCTCAACTTGCTTCTAATGCACAGGTGAGTTAAAGCAAGCTCCGGCTTCATATTTTCACATCTTGCGAAAATTTTGGATATTTAATATTTTAAGTATGCATGTATCCGGACAAAGGCATTGCTGGTAAAAAAAAATTCTCAAATTTACATTGTGGAAATGAATTTGCAGTTTGCTCATCAAGGTTCTTTTACACAAGGCATGAACTTTGTGAATTCTCAAGTCTGAATTTCCAGGTTCTTTCCCTCGCATTCTCTCTTGAGGCTACATTTCTGAATACTTATTAAACATCATCAACTATAATGATATAATGGTCCCATAATCTGTTCATACATTTGGGATTGTCAATGCCACTTGGAGACGTCTTTGTGCCATTTTTGCTGATTTTATGACGTTGGATGTCTCATATACATACGACCTATGGTTTACATTATGATGTTATTGAGCTGGCAATTCTAGATTGTGGTAGTTTGGGCTGCATATTAGGAATTTCCTATTTTCCTTAAACAATTTGTCAAATCTAGAATCCTGTTTGATTACGATAAGATAAGGACACTCTCTGGATCCATAGTAATCTTAACAATTAAGTGTTTTGATGAAAGTGGACTAATAAGTAGTATTTGGCTTGAAAAACTAGTAAAATAGATACATTACAAGTTTCATTACATTTGAACATTTCCTATTTAGTAATTTTTGCCATTTTCATTTGGCGTTCGGTATTAGTAGGATTTCTGTTGATTATTGTTGTACTTTGAATGTCAAATGAACTACTTGCTATTTCAGCTATATGTGGTTTTTTTTTTTCAAGAAAAAAAAAACCCGTGCCACATGAAAAAGGTGGGTCTCCTCAGGTCACTTTTTTGTCCAAGGTTTTTATATTTTGTTTGAACAATCAGCGGTTTATGCATTAAGGAATACACATTCATAGACGTTTAAATTGTTCAACTCACCTGACCTTTTTTAAATTTTTTTTGCTATACTTCTAGTTTATTGAATATAAACCCAAATCAACCTATTTATAAGTAGCCTTATCGAATATATAAACGACTGGTTTTAATGTAAGAAATATTGTTTGGTGTTTCTTTCAGGCAATGGACATCATCTTGCAGTTATCTTATGCAAGCCAAACACTGGTTGAACCATCAAGCTTCGTGTTTACTGATTTCGTCGATTACAATTCTACAGTCAGTAAATAATGTTTAAACATGATTTATAACTTTTATACCGTATAGCTTTTCGTATGTAGCTTAACATATATGTATTAAATATTTTTTTCATACCCCCCAACATGTTTTTTTTTCTTGGGGCGTGAAAAAGTTGAATGTGTTTGTTTCATTTGTTTCATGTTTGCTTCTCTCTAAGAAACTGTCGTTATATTAATATACTATTGTTCACCGCAAGAAAACCGCCAGTCAACATAATAAAAACTGTAATTTACGTTGTGTTCCAGAGATTCATTAAAGGAAAGAAGAGAAAGGAAGTTGAATTAGGAGAGAAAAGAAAGGAAAAGATGTGATTTTATTTCGTGTTCCCGAGTTTAATAGAAAGGAAAGGAAAAAAGGGGAAATTAAAATTTTATGTGTTCCCGAGTTGGAAAGAAAAGAAGAGAAAGTTGTTATTTTACTACTATACCCTTTGTTCATTTCCTTTCCTGACCAGTTTTGCAGCAGCAAGTATGAAACCGATTACCCAAAATGGATTATAGGACCCATATATACATATGACTTCTTTTAGTAACACAGACTAAGTTTCTACATTTACATATATAAGAAGTCCGATTGTGAACCTACAAAAACAACTAAAATACATTACACGCTTCAAAACAAAATATATATTGTCTGATTCATATATAGAAAGAAGCAAAAAAGAGATCACTGCATGTTCTTGGTTTTTGACTTCCATATCAAATATATATATATATATATATATATATATATATATATATATATATATATATATATCAATCATAGATTTAAACCATCACAATCATACCTATTACATCAATTTTGTCTAATTATTATCTAAATTAATAATACTAAGAGCCATTTATGGACTAAAGAGTACAGAGTAACTTATCCGGAACTTGGATTTGTGAGATATCACATCAATGGGAGAGGAAGAATGTAAATGATACAATGCTAAAAGTTAGATACGGAACTGAAATTTTTTGTCTTATGTAAGTCAAATACCGATGAGGGCTAGGTCATCATGTTGTTATTTTGCATATGTTTCAGACATGTTTTAGGCCAGTTTAGAAATGGTTTTTTTTTGAACGACCAACAAAATTTATTAACCACCAAGCGCTAGCGGGGAACTAGCAAAAACCACCCGTTACAATCGCCCTAGTAGACTATTTACAAACAGGCCAAAATCAGCCCAAAAACAAACATAAGATGACCACCAAAACTTGCAGCTGCATATCCCCTAGATTATGACCATAGAGTTTTACCAACCAGCCCAAAACAGACACGAAAACCACCCAAAAACTTGCAGCAGCAGACCTCCAAAAGTGTTACCACAAAATGTTACCAAGGTTGAATCCGCGCCACTTCTCCCAGTCCAGATCTGGTTGCTTCGCTCTTGCTTTGACATAAAACAGATCTTATATATTTACTAACATGAATAATCTTACTTCCAGCCATGTTTTAGCATATAATGAACATAAAACAGATCTTATATATTTACTAACATGTAGGCATACTATGATATCATGATCATTGCCTCAAGGACCGTTTATATACACTAAATCCTTAACGGGTAAGATTATGTTTTCAATTATTCTTTCGTCATTTTTAAGTTACCTATCACTTAGATGATCTTAGATGGTTATTACTCATGCTAAAAGACACAAATTTCCTGCATATCAGTTAACTCAAAAACAATGCAGATGAGGAAACATCATCAGCAGCTGAGGTATGGCAGTGTAGTAGACCATTGCAAAAATTTCCTGCATATTAGTATGTGTAGCTGAGGATACATCAGCAGCACTACAATGCAGCAGCTTCAACCAGCTAGTTTAAGTAACAAACAACCCAAATTGACCCATTTAAAATAAAATTCAACCAAAAGCATAAACTCTCACGCCACCTTTGCATACACTAAAAAATAACAGTATCAAACTATACAATAAATCCCAATAAGCACAAACAATCCTTATAAAAGCAATCCTTAAACCAACAATTGCATTCAAGATCCATGAACAAAAAGTCAAATACTCAAGAAAGAAATAAAAATGTCATAAATGTACTAAGTTGTCAAACAAGGAAAACTTTACTAGATAAATGCATCGTTAACTCGCTTAATTATTTAAACCAATCATACCTTTCAACATAGTCAACCGTATTTGAGGAGGACAAGTAAATAATGATCTTGCTTTAGCTTGATTCTCTGACAAATAATTGAAAGCCAACTGTAGTTCATGAGTTTCCAAACCCATCGGCTCCAATTCATTATAGATTTCCTCACCTGTGTACTCACGATGATAAACTCTTTCTAGTATATTATTGCTCTCCTGAATAATTTTATTGCCATCTATAATTGCATTAGCCACGCTACCAACGCTAATCATAATCACAGAGGCTAAACCTTCATCTTGTTGCTCAACTTTTCTTTTTTTACTCTTACATTTCTTAGCACTTGAAGACTGCTCAAGTTGAGAAGATGAAGGATACACCACTTGAATATCATCATCGATAATGTTTTGACTCTCCAATACTACATCATTGGCAGCTAAAAAGTCATCCACTTCTGGAATGCTTTCTATGTTAATGTTATCAGTCTTCTGCAATCGGGCATTTCTTTCCTTTGCAGTTTCAGCTTGTGCACCAGATGCCCTATCCCTTGCAAATAGTTCTAGCATTCCATTGTAGTTTGATATTTTCTTCGTCTTCAATATTGCAGCATCAGGCTTTGACTATTAAACAAAATGAAGATAACTAGTAATATGAATTATGAATTATAATTTAAATACTCAAGTAAATACTTAAAGCACTTACAGCTATTAATTTATCCCAGACATCATCCTCAGCTTCAATTAATTGAGTGTTTGAATTCCATGAGAACCCACTCAGTGACGTTCCTCGAAACATATCATACCATTGCGAAAAACCAGATTTCAACGATTTTAACCGATTCTTCAAATGGTTTTTGGTAAAATCCATTCCAAGCTTTGTGCGTAGCTCCTCAACCATATTGATGTATGCTTGTGTAGTAAAAGTACCATTGATCCTATTGCCGTTATCCTGTTGCGTTATCATGGATTGTATAAATATGCTATCCATTTGATCCGTCCACTTTAGTTGTAAACTTTTTCCAGTTGGTTCGTGTTTGCTCATGATAAAAATCTGCATTGTGCATAAATAAAATGCGTATATATAGATATGTAAATGGTTGCTTATAATAAATAGAAGAAGTATATGCACACGCAAATTAAAAAGAACCAATTCACCAATTAATTGTAACCATAATAGTCAATACATAATTAAAATGAAATACTATAATGTACTAATCTAGAACTACTTTGACATAATAGTCAATACAAAATCAAAATTAAATACTATAATGTGCTAATCTAGAACTACTTTGACATATCTATTTCATTATTTGGATACATCAAATAGTTCGTCCACATTGCATTTGCAATTGAGTTCCTTAGTCGTTCGGACCTGGTACTTCCCTCTTGTATGTCTCCTGTATTTTGACGTTCTTCCTCTTGTGGTCTATCTAACACCTCTTGTAAAACCTCATCTTCAAGATCTTTATCACGATCTTCCTCTAGTAAAAAGTTGTGTAAAATGCAGCATGCCAGAAAGATGTCTGACTGTGTTTCGCACGAGTAAAATGGTTCTGTTGTACTTCTAATAATAGGAAACCTCTTTTTCAGTACACCAAATGCTCGTTCAATTGCGTTGCGCAATGATGCATGGCGGAGGTTAGACAACTCCTTTGCATTCTCAGGGGAGCGAGTGGAATACTCTTTCAAATGATACCTAACACCTCTATATGGTGTCATTAAGGTACTCATATGAGGCAAACCCGCGTCTACTAAACAATATCTACCTATAAACAGGTTGTAATTAGTTTTATAATAAATTGTTATACAATTAAGGAAATTCGGTTTAAGAAACTACCGGTTGGAATTACTAGTTTATCATCTCTGGTAAATGCATTCTTTATAATTCTTGAGTCTGATGCTGTACCCTCCCATCCAGTTAGCACATATGAAAACTTTAAATCAAATGTGAAAGCAGCCAATACATTTATTGTTGGGTATCCCTTGCGACCACGATACCTAGGGGCATCCTTATTAGGTACTTTGACGCTGACGTGTGCGGATATACACATAATTTTCAATGGATTTTAACACACGTTTTGCTTTAATATTTATAAAAATGGTTTCGACCTTAATATTAAAACACACACAATAGGGCAAGTGTACCCTGTCATATATGTAGTAAGTACAGATAACAACCAAGTATCGATCCATGGACGCGCACGGAGCAATGGTACTAAAACTCTATCCCCGATTTACCAGTAGGAAAAGATAAGTTGAGTTTGTTTATAACTAGATTAATTCTAACATATTTAGATAACTTAACTACGACTCCAAATAGAAAATATAACTATATAAACTATAATACGCCAACCCTAGCATGTCATCTACATATAATAAGAAATAAAGGCGTGATCAACATTCCCATTTTCAGACAGTTAGTTTCCCTCTCGGGCATCCTAACATGACAACTATACAGAAAGCTAACACGAATACACACGTTAACCACCTCAAGTTGTTCATTAGTGCGTAGCTAATATGATCTCATGAGAATCTTTAAAGATAGGTTAGTATCACCTTTCGGGAGTCCTCAACCGCACTAGTTAAGGAAAGCAATATCGAATACACAATACGACCACCTAGACTAGCATAAAGTAGAGCATTTCACAACCTATTCCATTTTACCAACTTTGAACACAAATCTACTAAGATCGCCATTTTCACCAAAACAACTAACAAAGATCATTAACCGTGTCAAAGATTGGTAACAACACCATTAAGCTTTTAAAACTCTTTTACGTGCCGGTAAACATTCGTAATCGTTATTCAAGTGACTTTAACCAAACCAATACCCGGTTAAAGTTTCATGGTGTAAACTTTATTAACAAGTTAACTAGTCTACTATCGGACGATTAAACGGACGGTTTCTTCAACAAGTAATCCGCCTAACACATTCGACAATCATCAAAGTCATCCAACCACAACTACAAATCTAACAACAATGAAACAAGGTTGCGCTATGATCATCAAGATTCAAACATGAAAAACGCCAAATTGATACAAAACTTGATTTCATACAAACGATTGTTTTAACTACTAACTACTACTAATGTTCTTGCCCGTAGGCGTACGATTAACTAAAATAACATCACAATAGCATACAAAATCAGATTTGGATCTTAAAAAGCTTAAAGGATCAAACCATAAGAATGCTAAAGAGATGGATTGGATGATGAAGGATGGATTGGATGGATTCCCGAGCTTGTTCCACGGCTTTCCAGCAGCTTGATTCGTCCGAAAATCGCCCAAAATCGCCTCTCCAAGACCCAATATTTGATCAGTGGGCTGAATGGGCTATTTAAAGCTGAACAGAGGCTTCGCGCGGCTGCGCGAAGCTTTGGAGCGGCCGCTCGCTTTTCCCAGGCAAGTGGACGAGTTGCTGTGATGACGTAGGCCTTCTAGAAGGTTGCTGAAAAAATCTGGAGAATCGCGCGGCCGCGCGAAACTTTGGAGCGGCCGCGCGAAGAGGCTGAAGTTGTCTTTGCGCGCTGAAAACTCCGTTTTTTCGTCTGTTATGCTTCCGGGACATCGTTCAAGACCTGAAAATCGCAAAGATACCCAAATAAGTACCAATTCATGTGTACAAGGTCAAAAACGCCTGAAAATGGGAGTTGAATGGGGACTTTTATATGTTAAATTAACGTATATCAAACCTCCCCACACTTGAACTTTGCTTGTCTTCAAGCAAACAACAAAACAGAAATAAAACGAAAAACTCGCCAAGTGGCAATAAAGACAAAATATAGCCTGTAGAAACGATAATGATCAAGCCCACAGAAGATATAAACAGGTGATAACATAACTGAAAAGCAACGACTCACTTCCGATCCACAAAGCACGCTAACCCGTACACGACTCACAATGTTCACACACACTCGGTATTATTTATGCTACATACGTGTAATGTGTATGTGTAAATCGCTCCATTGCCAAGACAATGAATCGTGCAATATCATAAGCTTGTCAAAAGATCTAGCCTTCACCAACTAACGTGTGAAAAAGCACAAATCAAGAGGTCTTATGAGGGTTGTAATGTTAGGTAAAGGTAAAGGTAAGGTGTGGAAGGGATATTTACAGTGACGAAACGGCTAAAACTCGGCGGTTAAGTCTAACTAAACTGAATAAATACTACTAGGGATAGCTAAACATATAACTTCTAACTTTATTGCCCCTACTGAGAACTAAACTGCTAATATCACCCTATTTTAGGAAAACTGCTCGAACACTGCTAATTCACCCTATTTTAGGGTGTTCTATTTTTCTGGAATTTTCTTTTTTTTTTCTTTTTTTTCAACATAAATATCTATGATATAACTGATATTAAAACACGAATATAATCAACATACGGGCTCTAAATATACAAACCCGAACTATTTACAACGCAAAAACGAGTCAAACATTAACCTAAACCGAGTTTTAACACAAAAGGTTTAAAAGAAAAAGGCCAAATTTGGTTTAGTGGTGAAATGGTGTGGTGAATAAGAAAAAACACGGGATTAGGCTCAACATGGTTAACTAGGGGATAATTTTTTTGGGTGCGGGAAACAGATAGAACGAAAAGAAAAGGCTAAATTAAAAGGGTATCCTAAATGCCTCAATCATTTTCATACAATCTCACACGAATCTGGTCTAAACAAGCATGCTAATGACAAGTTCTAAATGGCACAAAACATCCGGCTCACTCGATAAGCATGTCAAAGAAATGAAATCTATACTAATAGGCTCAAATGCTCACGTAACCGGAAGGAAATGGGTGCAAATGTACAGATTTAGTATGCTAGTTTCACGTCCGTTTGTCGCGCCTCAAGTTATTTTTATCAAAAATTTGTTAGGCTTGATGTTTATTATAAATATATACATATATGTACTTATAAAGTTTTTTTTTTTTTGATATATATAAGTAAAAACACAAGAGGACAAACTAGAACATTATATAATCCCTCCCCACACTTAAACGTCACATTGTCCCCAATGTGAAAAATAGAAAGCGTTTATGAATTAGCTAACTATTGTGTGAAAAGGGAGAATAATACTCCCCTGGTGGTGATATCCCGAAAAGCATGGTGACTGCATTGAGCATCCATACCGTGCTCGTCTGTTCCTGCACTACCACCATTCTTGACAAAAGCATAAACACATCAAAGCTATCCATTCATCACATTTATTCAAACAAACCAAACAAAACTATCTAAACTACATTCAAAACACTAACAATCTTAAAGTTTTGGGGTTTTGTTAAACATTTATGAAGGAAACCCCAAGAAATCAAGATCATGAACAACAAATTATAACCTAAAACATGAGGAATTTGGGGATGTTTAAACATTTATGAAGAATCCCCAAAATTCCAAGAACAAACCTAAATTACACTAACATCTACACTAGCATACAACCCTATTATGAAATTAATCTACATTTATACTAAACTATACTAAACACAAGGTTATAAAATCACACAAATCTTTAAAAATTTTCGGATTTGGTTTAAACATTATGAAGAAAACCCAAAAACTCAAAGATTTGGACAATGATCAGCCACTAATCTACACTAACAAAGCAAACAATCCATCCAAGAACACTAGGGTTTGTTAAACATTATGAAGGAACCCTAAAAATCCTGAAAAGAATGCAAAAATCTACACTACATTACACTAAAACAAGAAAAATAACAAGAAAACTAGAGATTCATACCTTGACTTTGAAGATTTGAAGTGGAATTGAAGGGTTTTGGTTGGTTTTGTGTTCTTGAGAGTTTTAGAGAGTAAAGTGCAGGATTTGGGAGAAAAATGAGTGTGAGCGGCCGAGTATAAGTTTATTAGGGTTGGTACGTAAGTTTTAAATGAAATACCCACTTTGCCCTCATTATTTTTTTAACAGACCGCTCGAGCGGTCGCTCGGTCCCTCCGAGCGGCCGCTCGCTCAAAATTTTTTTTTTCATGAGAAACTGGGCGTTTGGAGCGGCCTCTCGTGGCAGTGAGCGGCCGCTCACTGCAGCTGATGTGGATTTTTGCTGCAGTTTCGCCTCCAAAATCGCCTGCACTCGCTCTGTTTCGACACAAACAGCTACATACCTGTTTTGAGACGCTTCCTAGCATAATACCATGGTTTTGAAGCGACATTCCACATGATCACAAGGCGCGAATCAAACCTGCGATAACTAAAAATAAACTAAACAAACAAGTTAGAAACTAAGCGATTTAACTACAACTACTCTAAGCTATGAAGATTTATACAATTTGGCGCGCCCATACACGCCGTGCTATATTTATTAACGAGTCGCTAGCTAGACTCACTTCCCCACGCTTGTTTAGGTGCGCGGGGCATAGAGATCAAGTACCTCTAACGGATTGGTCAACCGGTCTGTCTATGTAGACTTTCAATCTATGACCGTTGACTTTGAAAGTCAAGCCCTCTGAATTTTCGATCGAGACAGTCCTGTTGACATTCAAACTAAGTCCAACTTGGACTTTAAACTTCTAGGAATGGCCGTTTTCATATATGATTTTCTTTTATGATCGCTTTCGCCCGAATGGAGATTGAGTACAGGCGAGAAGATCGATCGAGCAATAAACAGACATCGGCCATCCCCGTACTTAAACTGACGCAATGTACAAAATAATTACAGAAGAAATAATTACAGACTCGATCTAAGAAAAATGGAAGAGATATACACAAATCAATATTCCAAAAACTATACACTAAACTTAAATTATGATAATATATAAAATATGAAAATATACAATATTTTCAGCGAAATCTGAGTCGCTCGCGCATCACGAAGAAGTATAGACCGCTTCTCGCGTGGCGCAAGTGACTACAATGACTCAAGGCGCTCGCGCGTTGCAATAAGATAAAGACCGTCTTTTGCTTGCGCGAAAACAACCCTTTTTCACCGAAAATCAATATAACGGAAGTTGATGGATAGAAACGATGATGGATGCCAATGTATTGAGTTAAAAACGGAAGATAGCGGTTATTCACGTCACACGAAGGACTCTGGTGATCCTGTTCGCGTATCGCGAACAATAAAAGATAAAACCCGGGGTAATTAGGAACTCGCTTAAAGCGGAACCACAAGCCCAGCTTCTTTGCAAATCGCAAGGAAGCATTTTTCACAAAAAATTATTTTTTATTAAAACCACTTCTATATTAAATAAATTTCCCAATTTTTCTTAACCCAAACCTTTCATAAAAGCATCCGAACCATCAAATTTAAACATAGCATACCCAGCTCCATTGTATATTTAAGTAAAATAAAAAGTATATATACATAACAATCAAATAAAAACCAATAGAATCAATAAAATGAACAGAAACAAACAGACAAAGCATAAAACTATTCAAAGTATGAAATTAATAATTAGTTCAAATACGAACAAATAAATCTAATCAATCAAATAAAGAATAAATCAAATTCATAAATAAACCAATAAATCCAATAATCAATCAATTAAATCTATCAACATCCTAATGAACGAATAATCAATCAAACAATCCTATAAGCAGATAAATGAACGAATATATGTGCAAACCTATGAACCAATCTAAATTAAATCCAAAATATCAACAGACAGATAAATCAAATAAACATTCAAAGAATCATATATGCAAATAAATGAATGAAATAACAAATCAAAGAAGTATAAACAAGTATTCACAAGTATGTACACTGGTAAAAAGTTGACTCGGTTCGTTCCTAAAGCTCGTCGCGTCCCCGGCAACGGCGCCAAAAACTTGACGTGTGCGGATATACACATAATTTTCAATGGATTTTAACACACGTTTTGCTTTAATATTTATAAAAATGGTTTCGACCTTAATATTAAAACACACACAATAGGGCAAGTGTACCCTGTCATATATGTAGTAAGTACAGATAAGAACCAAGTATCGATCCATGGACGCGCACGGAGCAATGGTACTAAAACTCTATCCCCGATTTACCAGTAGGAAAAGATAAGTTGAGTTTGTTTATAACTAGATTAATTCTAACATATTTAATAACTTAACTACGACTCCAAATAGAAAATATAACTATATAAACTATAATACGCCAACCCTAGCATGTCATCTACATATAATAAGAAATAAAGGCGTGATCAACATTCCCATTTTCAGACAGTTAGTTTCCCTCTCGGGCATCCTAACATGACAACTATACAGAAAGCTAACACGAATACACACGTTAACCACCTCAAGTTGTTCATTAGTGCGCAGCTAATATGATCTCATGAGAATCTTTAAAGATAGGTTAGTATCACCTTTCGGGAGTCCTCAACCGCACTAGTTAAGGAAAGCAATATCGAATACACAATACGACCACCTAGACTAGCATAAAGTAGAGCATTTCACAACCTATTCCATTTTACCAACTTTGAACACAAATCTACTAAGATCGCCATTTTCACCAAAACAACTAACAAAGATCATTAACCGTGTCAAAGATTGGTAACAACACCATTAAGCTTTTAAAACTCTTTACGTGCCGGTAAACATTCGTAATCGTTATTCAAGTGACTTTAACCAAACCAATACCCGGTTAAAGTTTCATGGTGTAAACTTTATTAACAAGTTAACTAGTCTACTATCGGACGATTAAACGGACGGTTTCTTCAACAAGTAATCCGCCTAACACATTCGACAATCATCAAAGTCATCCAACCACAACTACAAATCTAACAACAATGAAACAAGGTTGCGCTATGATCATCAAGATTCAAACATGAAAAACGCCAAATTGATACAAAACTTGATTTCATACAAACGATTGTTTTAACTACTAACTACTACTAATGTTCTTGCCCGTAGGCGTACGATTAACTAAAATAACATCACAATAGCATACAAAATCAGATTTGGATCTTAAAAATCTTAAAGGATCAAACCATAAGAATGCTAAAGAGATGGATTGGATGATGAAGGATGGATTGGATGGATTCCCGAGCTTGTTCCACGGCTTTCCAGCAGCTTGATTCGTCCGAAAATCGCCCAAAATCGCCTCTCCAAAACCCAATATTTGATCAGTGGGCTGAATGGGCTATTTAAAGCTGAACAGAGGCTTCGCGCGGCCGCGCGAAGCTTTGGAGCGGCCGCTCGCTTTTCCCAGGCAAGTGGACGAGTTGCTGTGATGACATAGGCCTTCTAGAAGGTTGCTGAAAAAATCTGGAGAATCGCGCGGCCGCGCGAAACTTTGGAGCGGCCGCGCGAAGAGGCTGAAGTTGTCTTTGCGCGCTGAAAACTCCGTTTTTTCGTCTGTTATGCTTCCGGGACATCGTTCAAGACCTGAAATCGCAAAGATACCCAAATAAGTATCAATTCATGTGTACAAGGTCAAAAAACGCCTGAAAATGGGAGTTGAATGGGGACTTTTATATGTGTAAATTAACGTATATCAGACGCGAACATGTGTTCCATCAATTGCCCGATACAATCCTTAAAGAAAGGATAAAATCTCTTTTTTCTTGAGTTTCTTTCGGGACAATATCACCTTTAGGTTGTTGAATATAACGACCTTCTAAAGATATAATTGCTCGCAAAACTCTACGTAGGCACTTACTAGTTGTTGATCCAGAATGACGGTATAGCCAAGAGGTAAATCGATTTCTAAAATCATTACCTACAATATGCAAAAAAGTTGCAACATGCTCTTCAACAGGCGTTGAGTAGGTTGAAGTCCACCATCACGCTTTAAGATATTGCACAATGTCATAAAAGCTTTCTCACTCATGCGGATAAGGTCACGACATTTACCACTGTTTTAAAAGGTTGTGTAACATCTCTTCTCGTACATATCGTCGCTGTAAAATTTCATCTCTAGTAGGTAAATAAGCACGGTTTTGGGCTGATAATCTACGTATTGCAATGAAAGCCACCAATAAACAAATCAAATTAACTGCTTGCAATTGTCTGGCTCGCACAATTTGAATAACTTTGCGTAGCTAATTATCCATTGTAGCTCTACTTGCTGTTGAAAATTGTTATTTAGATTAGGAAATTGTTACTTAACACTTCACATTCATGCTCACCAATATACCGCCCAAATCTATAACTTAATAAGTTATGGTTGTAAATATAATATAGTTCTAGTATGAAGCTAAACCTATGTTGAATTTGATTCCAAGATGACTTTATTGTTAACAGTGAGTTAATCTCATATAACTTTTCTTAACAATCATACAAAAATATGAAAATTAATATAAACAGTGAGTTAATCTCATATATATATGTCTGCACTTTCGCCCCTTCTGATGGTACATTCGTCCTTCTGTCAAGTACGAACCAGGAATATCTTCAGTATCATTTCCACCTTCGCCCATTTATCTTCACATTCGACCTATATCTTGCCACCTTCGCCCTTCTGAATCCTCTAACACATGTTAATGATTACAATCCGAAGCATTAGTCGCACAAAACGCATCAACAGGACTCAAGTAATAGACTATTACAGCGTTTCGACTATAATCTATCTTTCTCAACTATACGTGAGCAGGTCCGTCTACGAAAATGCTAAAAATTTTTTGGGCCTCAAGCGAAATAAAATTTGGGCCCAAAATTTTGTAAAATTTTGTAAAGAAGAATGAATTTAAAAAAAAAAAGCTTAATATGGTGCTAGATTCAAGGCTTGAACTTGAGACCTTAACATTAAATTTGCATGTTTTTTCCAACTACACTAACAAGACTTTTTAAACCATAAATATATATCCTAAATATAGAATTTAATATATATGCGTATATTTTTAAAAAAAGTTCGGGCCTATTTGTGGGTCGGGCCCTGAGCCGGTGACCACCCGGCCCATGCTCAGGGCCGGCCCTGTACGTGAGCTCTCTAAGGATTTCTTTGTTAAGGATTGAATGAATCCATTCTCCTTGGGAAGAATGGGTATTTATAGACCCTTGAGGTGGCCTGTGATTGGCTGTACAATCGCAGACCGTTGTCACTGTTGGCGCTGTCCTTCTGCGATTGGTTCACGTGTCCTGTGACAGTCCTTTTCTTTACCTCGTACCTGCAGGTGATCATGGAGCTGGAAATAATAGCCTCTGATTGGTTGGACGTCCCTTTCGTTGTCGGATTACAGTTGTCACGTATGAGGTTACGTGCGCAGGCCTCTAGAAGTCCACGGCAGCATGGTGTGCTGTCATGTGTGGAGATGTGGGCCGTGCGCATGCGCGGGTACATATCTCTTCAAGTCCCCCTAGTCTAGTGTTCTGTATGCGCAACATGCGGGATACTGGACTCAGAGAAGTGACATTTTATTGCGGGGTAAACTGTGCTCTTTGTTTGTTTTGTGCGCCAGATGCGCAGTGTGGTAGCAACTGGGAAGGTGGCGCACGTCAGTAATTAATGCTCACATCAAAACTGTCAGGAGCGCGTGGGTGAAAGGACAGGTTGGTAGCCGAAAAGTCTCTAGCGGTTGTACTGTGTCTGAGGCGAGGTGGGTCCCAGCTATCGTTTCGTTCGACGCTGTTTCTCTCTCTCTGACGTGTCACGTCCGGATTGAGCGGACGTGCAACACGATTACCGTTCTGCCGAGACATGTGGCACCCTCCTATTTAAACCCTTCACTCTTCCTTTTTTACCACACTGTATTGAAAATTCCTAAAACTTTTTCCTTTAATTTCCTCTCAAAAACCATCTGTTTTTCTCTGAAACCTTCATCCGTTCTAAAAAAAACTTAAGTTCTTGAAATGGAAGGTCTTTCTAATATTCCAAAGAAAAAGAGGAGAGGTGGTAAGAAGGGTGACGACGGCTCTAAGAAAGGCCGTCGCATGCTTATGGGGTTGAAGAGCCGGCGGAGGGGAAAACTATCCTCCAACCACCCGCCGGAAAGATAGGCGTTTCTGCTTCCTTTTTTAAAGATTGCAACTTCAGGCTCCCTATGACTAGACTGTTGGGCACGTTTCTTCAGACCACAGGCATCCACCTGAGCCAAGTGCACCCTGGACTGATGTCCAGGTTTATAATTTTTGAATTTTTTTTTGTCGGGCTCAGGTTTGGAACCTGATGTTGATATGTTTTATGTGTTTTACACTCTCTGCTCTGCGGAGAGTTGGGTGTCTTGCCGCCCGCGCCATGGTGTGTTTGCCATGTGCGAGGTCAGGTGTGAAAAGTTTCCGGGGCTGGAAACCAAAGTTTTTCTAGGTCTTTGAGGGTGTGGTGCCCTTCCAGATGCATCGGATGGATGTTAGGGAGGAGTTTGAGAAGGTTGAGCTTATCCCTTATGCGGATAAAGCATGGTTCAAGACTTTGACCAACCACCCCGTTAGTGTATGTAATGTCCCTGAGACTGCGTTAGTGATGGCTGGGATGAGCATGAAGTACAATATTGAGGGGCACAACCCTAATCTAACTGAAGACGGTAAAGGTGAGCAGTACTCTGCGCTGTCAGTTTTGTTTTTTTATTGTTTAAATTAATGCCTAAGCTCACTCGTTGTGTTAGCTTTGCAGAGGTGGAGAGCTTGTATCATATTTTGCTGGGTGGCGACAACATGGGGTTTTGCCTTCAAAGAATTGGCAGATGATGAGTTATATATTTTGGAGAAGGCGTGGGACACCTTATTGCGCCCCAAGATTGATGCGCATGCGCAGACCAAAGAGGCTCCCCAGCTACTCATAAAAGAAGCAGGTGCGTGCTCTGCTCCTTTTATTGATGTATCGCCCGTCAGCATGTTTATGCGGACGGGGCTACCCATTTATTGTGATATCATCTGACGAGTCGTCTGACTCACACATTTCTTCCTCCCCGCTTGCATCGTCTGCAGGAGGCGGTGGCAAGGTGGCATCTCCTGTATTCACCGCTGAAGATAGCGATGAGGAGACTGAGGAAGATGAGTTTATCGTGAAGAGGGTGCGGAACCCAAGGATGAAGGTTGAGGGAGGGAGTATAGGAGGTGAAGACTTTGGTTTTGTTTTTAACCACGATGTGGTGAGTCGTTACCTCCAAAACTATAACCCACTGAACGTAGCTATGTTGAACTTTCAGATGCTTTCGTTAAGGATGACCCTGCCATTATTGACTTTACTAAGTCGGTGGAGGATGTGATAGTGACAAAACCATTGACCGTGGAGACGACGGAGCCTGAGCAAGTCCTGGAAGAAACTCCTCAGAAGAAGAGGTCCAAGCGCTCAAGGTCCAGGCGCAGTTTTGCTGAGAGGGATGGCGCGGGGCATGTCGTCCCCTGCTGGGAAAAAGAAGAAGCTGGACGAACTGATCCATAATGCGGAGGACAACTTGATTGGTATGCTTCTCTTTCCTTTTTACTTATTTTCCTGTTATACACTTGTGTTTTTATTGATGTTTTTATTTGTGCGCAGCTGACTTGATTTGTGAGGAGGCCAAGGAATGTTGTCTCAGCCCCATTTGCAGAAGGGTTTACTGTCGACCCTATTGACAAACAGAAGACTTCGTCCCCCGAGACTCATCCACCTACTCGACCGCGCTGGGTCACCAACTCGTGTACCTACGCCATTGGTGTCCCCCGCCTAAGGAGACTGTACCACCATCATCTCCGCCTCCTCGCCAGCTAACTCCCTTGCCATCTCTGCCTGTTGCTGATATGGCTAAGGTTGATGAGACACAAGGCGCGGAAATGACTGTTGTCGGTGGGGCGTGTGTCGCCCACGAATGTTAATGAAGGCTCAGGGCGGGGGTTGGATTATGTGGAGGATGATGACACAGAGAAAAGAGTGGTGACCAAACCTGACCTAGGCTTTTCTGGTAGCGCTGGTGGTGATTTGTGTGAGAGGGTTTGTGGTAGGGGTGCAAATGAGCCGAGCAGCTCGTGAGCTACTCGAGATCGACTCGGTAAAAGGCTCGAAACGAGCCGAGGCTTATCGAGCTCGAGCCTAGCTTGAGCCAAAAACTAAGCTCGTTTACTAATCGAATCCCGAGCTCGAGCCTGACATATGAAGCTCGCAAGGCTAGACGAGCCTTATCGAGCCTTGATATAATATTAATTTTATTAATATTTTACACTATTTACCCCATATTTAAATTTGTTTAATAAACGAGCCGAGCCAAAATTTTGACTTATCGAGCTATCTGAGCCTATTATTTAATTAATATATTAATTAATAAACACTAAACGAGCCGAGCCTGGAGCTTGAGAAACTACCAACGAGCCGAGCTTGAGCCTTTATATGTTAATTGAGCTCGAGCTCGAGCCTGGTCGAGCTCGGCTCGGCTCGGGCGTCGTTTGCACCCCTAGTTGTGGGCGCGAAGGATGTATTTGTGCCGTCCTGGACGCTGACAGGCAGCGAACACTCGGTTTTCTGACTTGGGAAGTTGCCAATAGTTTCTTGGCAACTATATTCCGTCGGCTGAGCGTGCGTTCCAGGAAACGCGCTTTCGCAACGAGCTGCTGGATGACAATGTTGGTAGCCTGGCGAATTTTCTCTGTTTGCCTCTGCTGAGATTGCGCGCCAGTGGGTGGCGTTATCTCGTGAAAGGGAGGATTTTGACCAGCAGCAGGCTTTGTTAGTGAAAGAGCGGGATGAACTGAGCCTGGCATTAAAGGGGCTAAATGGATGCTGTGACCTTTCGAGAAGAAAGGGACAAGGTTAAGAAGCCTTTGTCCGAGCGGGAAAACTCGTGGACGGAGGCCTGCGCTATAACCAACCGCAAGCTGAAAGCGCGGCGGAGCGTGAGCGTGTGCTTAGCTAGGCTACAGCAATACGTCAAAGGAAATCATGCGCCTAACTGATGTTCTGAAGCAGCGCAATGATGCCATTGGTTTCAGCTCGTGACATGTTAATGGGGGAAAGATGAGGAGCTGACTGAATCGAAGGCGCAACTGGCAGAGTTGGAGGTGACCAATCTCAAGCTTGAGCAGGAGAATGCGGATTGGGAAGGTGAAGTATTGGATACCAGTGCCTCTCGCATGCAAAGCGAGAGGACGAAGTAGCATTATGACCGGTATCTGTGATGTTCAGTTGCCCTTCTTGGTGTCACCGAGCTGGCCGGTGCTTGCCTGAGCAGCACCGGTGCTCGAGTTACCCCCTAGTGAAAGAAGGTGGCAGAGGTAAAGAACTGATAGCTGGTTTTTTAGAAAGATAGAAGTTTTTAAAGATTGTTGTTCTAACACGCTCAAATTAGGGATGGCGCCAATGAAGAGATGATTCTTATTAATAGTTGCTGGACAGTACAAGGACTCAAGAAATAAACTATTACAGCGTTTCGACTATAATCTATCTTTCTCAACTACACGTGAGCTCTCTAAGGATTTCTCTTTAAGGACTGAATTAATCCCTTCTCCTTGGTAATAAAGGGGTATTTATAGATCCTTGAGGTAGCCTGTGATTGGCTGAGGCGAGAATGACAGCTGGCTGTACGATCGCAGACCGTTGTCACTGTTGGCGCTGTCCTTCTGCGTTTGGTCCAGGTGTCCTGTGACTGTCCTTTTCGGTCATTTTCTGTACCTCGTACCTGCAGGTGATCATGGAGCAGAGAATAATAGCCTCTGACTGGCCGGAACGTCCCTTTCGTTGTCGGATTACAGCTGTCACGTACGAGGTTACGTGCACAGACTTCTA
>JAUTDX010004288.1:0-41049 GCA_030844895.1 Ambrosia x helenae | reverse complement strand
TTATTATTATTAAAAGTTTTTTTTTATATTAAAAGTTTTTTTAATTAAAAAAGCCAAGTGGACAGATTGCCACGTCAGACGCCACGTGGCAGTCCACGTCAGCTTTTAACAGAAAAACTTAACCGAGGTTAGTTTGGGAACAAAATAAAATATTGACAAGTTGGGTACCGATTATATTACAACTTTTCAAGTTGGGACTGCTCCCTTCCAACCCTCTAAAGTTGGGATTATTAGATTTCATTTCCCCATAAATATATATCACGTTTAAAAAGGGTTTAGTAGAAATATTTGTAAACTTTTTTACAAATAACAAAAGTTACTTTTGAAAGTGTATATCCCATAAAGTTTGAAAGTGTTACTGAAATTACTAACATGGATAGTATTGTTCTCCCACTTTAAAACAAAAATGATTTTTCACTACAATTGACTTTTACTTTTATAATGACGTTTCTATTAGCTAACGTTTGCTACTTTTTTTTTGAAAAAAAAAAAGACTAACCAAAATAGCACCGAACGTTAAAGTGCAATTTCCTAAAAACTGTTAGTTTTGTTTCTCCTTTTGAACGGAGAACGAAGAGAAAACAACCTGAATATATACTTACATAAAGGAAGCATCTATTCTTCATCACCCACATCTACATGCTTGTCTTGATTTTATATAACACCTTATATGCTTGTTGGAAATTGTTGGAATAAATTGTTTTGTTAACAAAACCGAATGGGTCAGGTATATAAGTGTCTTTTTAGTTGTTTTTTTCTTATTTATAGAGCCGTGTTTTAAGTTAAGATATTGAGGCTACGATCAAGGGTCAAGTTATCCTATACAATGTAACAAAAATGAAAACCGCGAGAATCATATAAAAAACACAATTGATCACGAAAATATGACACAATGCGCCACAAAATGTAACACAATGCTGAAAATATTTACTCGTAACTCACTTCTGACCCGTGTTCGATATAACATAATGCTGAAGAAAAAAGAGACAATGAATGGTAAGTTATTATTTCAAGATTGGGGTTGTATGGGTTCATATTCTTTTGTTTCATTGGTGTCTGTACTTTGGTGGGTTTGGACCACTTGGTTCTAGCACCTTGTTGTATCAGTTTTCCTGTTTCGTAGTAGAATCAATTTTTTGCTGTTAACAAAAATGATTAATTACATGGTAAGTTTCTATGATATGTTCAATATTACATACAACTTTGATACATATTTATTAAGAAACCACATTATTACTCCCAAATTATACATAAAGGTAACACTGTTAATTTCTAATCAAAGAACTAACCATGTTACATTTATTTATGCATAACTTTGAAACCAACCAACTGACCAAGTTACTTTATCCACGAGAACCAATAAATATATAGCTTTCCAATAAAACCCCATTGTACACACAACTCATTACCAATAAAGGCCCACAAACCAAGCCCAACAGGCCCACTCACTAGCGTGAATAATAAGCTAGGTTTGAAAGGAACAAACACAAAGGGTTGTTCAAACTTCAAACACTAACGAAGGCGGAGAAAACAGATACAACAAACAATCAATCAATCAACAATGGATCCAGACACTTTATCGAAATCATTCGTTGAACACTACTACTCAACCTTCGACACAAACCGATCTGGATTAGCTAACCTGGTACAGGATGCTTCCATGTTAACCTTCGAAGGTCAAAAGATCCAAGGCTCTCAGAACATTGTGGCTAAGCTCACATCTCTTCCGTTCCAGCAGTGTAAGCATAGTATTACGACTGTTGATTGTCAGCCGTCTGGTCCAGCTGGCGGTATGCTTGTGTTTGTTAGTGGTAATCTGCAATTGGCTGGAGAACAACATGCTCTTAAGTTCAGTCAGGTATATAATATTAATATATTTGTTAGTTGCTTTTTTTTATTTGTTTGATGTGGATTAGGATTTTAGGATTTAGGTTAATTGTTTGATTTGACAGTTAGGTGCTCTAGGTTTTGTGTTATTACGTTTTTGAGACTTGAGGCTTAGAGGTGCACAAATAACAGGATAAATAACTGAAACCGTAACCGGTTAGTAACGAGGAACCGATAAGTGTTTTTTTAACTGTAGGTTGTAACCGGTTGGGAATTTTAATAGAGGAAACGTTTTTTTCTAAAACCAATTTGTAACCGATTTGTTCATTAACCGAAACAAACAACACAACCGTGCCCAGGAAATCCACAAATAACGACTTATTAGTAGGGTCTGGGGAGGGTAAGATGTAGGCAAAACCTTACCCCTATCTTTAGAGATAGAGAGGCTGCTTCCAGAGAGACCCCCAGCTCGAATAACAAACACACACTATATATTTATGAATAATAACCGAAAAAAAAGGTTATTAAACGGTTTAAGTGAACAACCGAATAAAATGAGGAAAAAGAACCTGGTTTATAACCTACATGTTAAAGTGAATAAGAAAAAAAAACCAGGTTTATTAACTTACTGCTGTTTTCGGTTAACAGTGTGCACCTCTACTTGAATCAGAAAAAAAACCGTTATTAACCTAACGTGTTGAAGTGAATAAGAAAAAAATCGGTTATTAACCTAACCCGTAAAGCACTAACCGTTTGTGTGTGTGTGAGAATTAACTGTCGGTTCGTTAAGTAAACGAGTTGTACACCTCTGCAAGTTGAGAGACGATATATATGTCCATAGTTACATATTAGTAGTGGATGCTTGACGGTTTCGTATAGTTTTGGTGTTTCTGTTGATGGATGTGTTTATCTGTTTTTTTAATGATTTGTAGTTTTTTTGATGATGATTCTGTTAATATGCTGTTAGTTCTTACCGTAATGTGCAATGTTTGTTGTACCTTGGAGTGATCTTATCAATTACAGTGATTACAGTGATTTGGCTTACTGCACTAGGCGATAGACGAGTGGTTTGTTTATGTGTATTGATGATGTGCGTTTTTGTAGTTGATGATACTATATTGAACAAATTTGAACTAGCGTTTGTAGACTTACAGTGTTATGTATAGATTCTAGAATTAGCTAACATTAATACTATGTTAAGGATGGAGGACATTAGCTTATGGAATATACATTGAGGAGACTAGTTAAGCTTATAAGAACAAACGAGGAATGCTAAGTCTTATTAATTACCATTAGAGGAATGATGAGATTGAAGACATTAGATATTGTTTCTATAATGCTTCTAACAAGGAAACAAACTATTTACATCAACAAATGTTATTGCTATATTAAGTTAGTTATGGCGGTTATTGGTGTCAATGAACAAGTAAATGCATGTGATTTTTATGGTTTCATTGGAATTTCATGACGTTTATCGCGCTGTTGTTTCTCCACGGGAAGAAGGTAAATGAGGTGGTATACTTTCTGAATTCCATGTGACATGATAGAGAAGAGTTGAATCAAGTTTCCCTTGCCTATGACCCATACGTTTATAATTTGAGCTGTGTTGTTCCCTGCCATAAAGTCTTGGTTTTTCTCAATGACTACAGTTTACATGTAGATGTGGCAAAATGGGCAGGGCTGCTGGGTTTGGTAACAGGACATAACAGATGATAACTATTATTTGGTGCGAGTCGAAACGGTTCCACTAGGCTTGACCTGAAACATTGTGTGCAAATTATTTTTTTCATAATCAACTGATGTGCTAGATGTGGACATGTGGTTACTATTATTTATATTGATATTCTAATTTTTTATTAAATTAGTTTGGAGGTTTTATGCATCAAAAATATACATTAGGCAACTTTTGATCCACATCTAGCTCTTTCTATTGTTTTCCTTTTTAGCCTATTCTTTGTATTTAACCTGTTAGAGATAAACCCAACCTCATTTGACCCGTTTCTTATGATTTATTTTTGTTTGATTGGTTTTGGATGCAGATGTTTCATTTGATGCCAACACCACAAGGAAGCTTTTACGTGTACAATGACATATTCCGGTTGAATTATGCATGAGATAAGGTGTTATTCCAGAAATGCCCGTGTTTCTTAGTTTTTAAACATCATCATTCATCATTTCTTGTCAAATTTACTATACTCGAGTATTAGTGGCTTTTTGTGCCCTCTTTCAAAACATTAGAAAAATGTCTGTTCTTTTTTCTTATGCAACTTGTGTCTGGCGTCGTTTTCTGATAATTGTTAAATGGATTAGTTGGTGGAATTTATCCTGTTTGTCTTGAGTTGAAGCGTCACGATAGCATGCCTATGCATCATCACCTTTCCCCTGACCCCTCAAAACATATATTCGCCAAGAAATTTCTATGCTAGCAACTAAGCCTGACAAAACAGACGTGACGCGTAACAAAACGACTGCTTTAAAAAAAGTATCTATAGATTTGAATTCAAATGGGTTGTTTTAGGGGAAAGAATAAGAAACAAGGGAGAAGAAAACACATTCTTAATTCTTCCTATAGTCATGAGAAACTATAGATATGAGGTTCAGAATTTGGCCCACCATATGGCATTCCCAGCAATAACCAGCATGATGTTTATTAAAGATAGTGAGAGGGTAAAATATCTAATCTAATCACTTTAAAGTATTTCTATGACTCCCAACAGCGAAATGACAATTCATTTGGGACATATGGTGCTTCAAGATGGCATCTTTTTCTTATCTTTTAAATGCTTAAATATCAACATAGCTAGTGTTCTAGGTTCCCTTCGTTTTGGGGCGTCTTTTCGTTGAGGGTTTGATGACATTAGAGATAACATTAGTTAATTATAGTTTGTACAAACTAATCTAAAAAAAATGTTTTAGGTCGTAGTTACTTGTGCGTTGCCACGGGATGCGTTACACCAGTGCGTTGCCGCAAGACTCGGTTTGAAGTTTATATGTATCGAAACAAAAGGCTAACGATACTCAATAAATGCTTTATTGCTAATATAATACAATTACATTTTCAAAGGGTTTTATACTCCCACGTTGAGAGAACTACAAATAATGGACACGGTATCGGTACATAATTAAGAGAACTACAAACTCACATGCTAATTCCCTCCCATTTTAAAACGTCCGCAACTTTTTTTTGTCATTTTCTTAAAAAAATACCATAAAATCGAACGTCTTTTTGTCTTAACATTAATAAGTTCTATACTTTTGGTTTTTTTTTTAAAAAAACCCAGTTACGTCAAACACAATAAGTATCTAAGTAAAAATGCAATGGACAGTAGACGAAAACACAATTGACAACAGACTAAAACACAATGAAAAACTAGTGAATTTTTATTTTCAAAATCCTAGCTGCGTCAATCAAAATGAACAACCTAAAACACAAAATATAGAGCATACAAAAACATAACATGCTAAAAACATAATATATTAAAAACACAGATGGACAATGTATTGAAACCTAGTTGAAAAACACAATGATCATAACTTATAACACAATGTATAGAAAACCCACTAAAAAACGTAATTATGTTAAAAATTACTGTAAATATATTTATAGCAATATTGTTAAAGATAAAAAACGCTCGTGGTGAAACTAGTTTTTAAAAATGAATAAGAGTTTCTCATAATGTTAGTATTTTGGTTAACCAAAAAACAAAACAACCCCTCCGATAACTAATAACCAAATGAAACTTGATTGGTTATAGTTTCTTGATAACCATGTGTTTAGTTATGGTTCTCATAAAGGTGATAACTGAACCAAACTTGAGGATTATCATGCTCTTCTTATTCTAGTGAAGCAAATGTGTAATGTAGACGTTTTTTTGGTAGTTCTGTTAATATGGATGTCGGTATCATTTCGAAAAATCTTAGGACTGGGGACCATTAGTGAGAACTTATCATGTTTGATTGTGTCATTGACTCGTTTCTTTGGACCTTAATTTATTACATCAACATCAACAGGTTATGATAATAAACATATTTTAACCGCCCCACCTCTTTTGGTGTGGTGGTAAAGGTGTTGGGGTTTTAAAATGGAAGGTTGGGAGTTCAAGTCTCATAAGACTTGAGGGAGTGGAGGGGCGGGAAAGAGGGGGGTGAAGCGCCATGTGGCACTTGTGGGACCCATGTGAGGGGGGAAAAAATTGTGGGGAGTGGAAGGGGGGTGAAAGGAATAATATTATATTGTGTTAAAGTTAAATAAAAAAAAAGAAAAAAAAAATCACCCAATGAAAAGATGCCACCTCACTACCCTCCCACCCCCCCCCCCCCCCCCCCCCCCCCCCCCCCCCCCGGGGCAAAGAACTCCCCGCCCCCCTCCTCTCACCGCCCCTAGGGGGGCAATGTTCCCGCCCGGCAAGGCCTTCCCCGCCCTCCTCTTTCCGCCCCACTCCCTTGAGTCTAAGAAAAAAAAATAATGTAATAAAAAGGGAAAGGAAATTAGCTGTTAAAAAATAACATATTTAACCAATAACCGCCTACGCTCCAAGTTGTTCACAATTTTATTTTAGTTATTACAATTTTCAAATTTATAGTCGTAAAACATAAATTTGATATTTTCTTATAAATATTTACTTTAATATTTCACGTTACTTTAATTTATAACAAAAAGTGACCAAATATAGTAACTTAATTTCATAACTACAAATATGTAGAATTCCACGTTTAGCTGATTTAAAAGTCTGAAAATGGAGTTTTCTAAAAAAATGTAGTGGTTTTCATTGTGTGAATAAAATACCAAATTCAAACGGTACCGATGAAATATTATTAATTTTAACCGTAACTTCTATATTTTATATAAAAGTCACCGGGTTTGGTCTCAGGTTCGATTCCACATTCCACCGAAAAAAATAACCGTTGGTTTGAAAGGAGAAACCCGTGTGGTTCCTATGGGATCGATCCTGGGCAGTGGTTCTTTGCAACACGGGATTTACCGCTGAAACACTACTCTCCAAAAAAAATATTTTATATAAAGTCGGGCCAGTAAGGAGGTGAAAACAACCAACGCAAAATTAAACAGTTACATCACCTAAATTAAATTCGTACATCTCTCCCAATTCAAAACATTAAACTTTGAAGGACACCTCACCCACAAAACAAATTCACCTTCCACGAATCCACGACTTTATCTACCGGCATGTTCTATCTCTATGGTGTGTTTGTTTTTTCTGCAGGAAAAGGTCTGCAGTCTGCGGACCACATCTGCAGACATCTGCAGGAGAAGAGGTGGACCAAAGGTCTGCAGTCTGCAAGAAGAAGACTGTTTGTTTGTTAACGTCTGCAGGCTGCCGAAATAAACTGAGTTTTTACAGCAGTTTGGTGGTAGACGGTGGTGGTGGTGGGTGGACCGTGGTGGTGTGGACCATGGTGGTGGGTTGGTGGTGGGTGGTGGTAGTGGTGGTGGGTGGAACGGTGGTAGGTGGTGGTGGTGGTGGACCGTGGTGGTGGGTGGTTGGTGGACGGTGGTGGGTGGTGGTAGTGGTGGTGGTGGTGGGTGGACGGTGGTAGGTGGTGGTGGTGGTGGGGCCTGTGGTGGTGGTGGGTGGTGGTGGAGACGGTGGTGGTGGTGACGGTGGTGGTGGTGGTGGTGGTGGGTGGTGGTGATGATGGACTGTGGTGGGTGGTGGTGGTGGGACCGTGGTGGTGGTGGGTGGTGGGTGGTGGGTGGTGGGTGGTGGGTGGACGGTGGTAGGTGGTGGTGGGCCGTGGTGGTGGTGGTGGGTGGTGGTGGTGGTGGGGGTGGTGGGTGGTGGTAGTGGTGGTGGAGCGTGGTGGTGGACGGTGGTGGTGGTGGTGGGTGGTGGTGATGATGATGGACCGTGGTGGGTGGTGGTGGTGGTGGTGGACCGTGGTGGTGGTGGTGGTGGTAGTGGGTGGTGGTGGACGGGGTGGAACAGTGGTGGTGGTGGTGGGTGGTGGTAGTGGTGGTGGACGGTGGTGGGTGGTGGTGGTGGTGGTGGACCGTGGTGGTGATGGACGTGGTGGTGGTGAACGGTGGTGGTGGACGATGCTAGGTGGTGGTGGTGGGTGGGTGACGGTGGTGGTGGTGGTGGTGGTTTTGGTGGGTGGTGGGGTGGGGAGAGGAGAAGAAAGAGGAGAAGAGCTTTGAAGACCTTAGAAGACTTTGGTCCAAGTCTGCACCAAGAAGAGGTCAGGAAGAGCTTTTGGAGTGAAATGTCTTCCGAAAAACAAACAGTCTGCCCGCCCCAAACGTCTGCCACGTCTGCGTGGCGCAGACAAAAGAGGTCAGAAGTGCTTCTGGGAGAAAAACAAACACCACCTATAACTCTTTTTCATTTCTAGTCTTCCAAATCTGCCGAAACATAGTTATAAAAATTCACCAATCATTTTCTTTCACTTCTTCAAGTTTTGAAATTACCCCAGTCTCTCTCTCAAATGGAATTATGAATTAGAAATAGAATATATCTATAAAAGAAAACTATGAGGGATACATGTCATTTATTATAGTTATCTATTTTTTTGCATCTTTGTCTTACTTAAATATGAGTACTTATTTTCTAATTAAAGATATTATTATTTCTTTTTTATCTACTTTTTTTTTGAACGGCCAACTAAACAACGCCGAGTACTTCGTATGCGGCCCCCCCCAGTGGTAAAGACAGGGCACAGCCGGCCCACCCCGGACGCACGAAGCCTCTAGCCCGCCCAACAGCCGCTTCCAGAGAAAAAACCCGACCCTCATATTAATTATGAAGAATTATCTTTATAATTAAAGATTGCTATTATATCATTTTCAATAAATTAAATATGGAGTTAATTGTTCTCTAAATGAACTTATTATTTTTAACTTAAAAGTTCATCAACTTCAATTCATATGACTTATAAAAATACAAAAAAACGAAACAAAATTTATAATTGTCATGTTAATGTAAATGTTTTAAATACATTATCGGACGATTGTGTATGTTAACAAATTACATTATATTATTCTGTTATTATAATAAACGAGTTTATTCACCCGTACAATGCATTGTTTTTAAAATATAAAACTTTTATTATTAAATTACATAACATTAAATTTATCAATCCGTGTAATATACAAGATCATATAAGCTAAAGCTAGTACACAATAAACTAAAATTGATTTTGGCATTGGGCTAAATTTGAAAAAGCAAAAGCCATAATATTGTTCGCAAAATTGCATGGTACCAACCGCTTCCTGATTCTCGCACTAGAAAACATATTTTTCCACCGTAAAGTTGACCGCCAACTTATATTAACAACGAATTCTATGTGAAAATGACAAACTGCCACCGAAAGTTGCCCCAAATTCGGCTTAAAAAATAAGTAAATAAAAACCATGCATGTTAATACATTCTTAAACTAAACTTCTTGAATGGTTAATTTTAACATAATCATAGTTAGATCCAAAAGAAAGCCAAACTCGGGTTTTAGCTTGATAGAAACCCTATCTAACCATACAAAACTTGTACTTTGATACCAAGTTAAAACATTTTTTTTTTCGAAAGACAGCTTATAAATCGATGTCTACTTTTTTTTTTTAATCCGAGTTTAAGGAAGCTTGTAAAATTGTGCGTGTGGTAATTCCTGAATCCGCTACTGTCATATATTACGTACGTAAACATAAACTAAGAGAGATTTTTTGTATGCTACAATCTATCAAAAGAACTTCACTTTGATCTCATTAGAAACTTGCATATTACATAATACATATCTTAATGATAATTACAAACAATTATGGATACTAAGTAACGCCTAAGCGTACATATGTATGTCAAGAACAACGAGAAACAAAATAAGAAACAACCATAAAGAACGGTATGTATAAACATGGAGATCACACTAGTTTTCATGTTCATGAAACCGATCGCTGTCTCTTTTCCAGGCATCTGAAAGAGAGTCCTGGTGCTAGAAGCGCGAACAAACGCTGCAGCTATGATAGGGGCCGCCCAATCATGCATCTCGACTTAAAGCTAGAACAAGAACTCTAATGAGAACAAGAAGATCAAATAAGAGATAGAGTTTGATGTTGAGTTGTTGTAGGATAAGGCACTAATAAGTGGTTAAGTGACATTGATTTTAAACGATTACTTGTGGGGAATATATGTATATAAATTATTAGACATTAAGATGATGAGGGTGTATAATTATATTGTTGACGAGACCGATATATAATTATTCAGAATAGAACAAAGTAGCACATGGGTCAGGAGCGTGTCACAAAAATATGAGTTATGTTATGGTTTCCGTCACATCATATTATTATGAAAGTTTAGATTAAAAAAAAGTAAAGGTTTACATGGATATGTATAACCGAACTTTGTAAAAGTTTTAAGTAGGTATGCTATTCATTAGACTATCTACACAATACATGGTGGGCGTTGTCACAAGTGTATGCAATAGCACTTAGCGATGTAAACAAGCGATGTCACTTGTGAGATACTCGAGATTGCCTCATAAAATCTCGAAGCGAGCCGGGGTTAAATGAGGTTGAGGCTAAATCTAAGTTTGTTGAATAAATGAGTCTGAACATGGCTTTGAGCTCGAGTTGGCTTGCAAGTCTAAACGAGAAATTATTCATATAGTTTTTATTTCATATAGAAAATATTTGTTTATTTTTATAAAAACTTATGATAAAAATAACATCATATTATTTATATATAAAAACTTTAGTTAAAATTACATATAAAATATAATAATAATGATAATAATAAATAATGAATTAATATCATATTTTTTGAGCGACCAACATAAGCCAGATCATCCGGGTAAATCCAATGATAAAAGGCCACTCATGCCCCGCGGACGTAGACGACGCTGATGATCTGGCTCACCATCATTTCTAGACAAGACCCGCCTCCCAAAGGCCCAGTGTGGTAGAACCATTGGCTCAACTCAATAGTAATGTGAGGTAAGGTTTGGACCTGGGGCCTCAACAAAACTAGGGCCCCCATTTTATTACAAAATTCATAAAGTGGTTTAATAATATTTATTATATAAATCGGCTAATAAATATTATAATGGTTCTTAGTGCAGGATTTGTTGTTTTAAGTACCTGGGTGTTCCGATCGGAGCAACATGAACCAGGCAAAATATTGGAAAAGCGTCATCGACACATGCAACTCTAGACTTTCCAAATGGAAAGCCAAGTCACTCTCGCTTGGTGGTCGAGTGGTTCTATTGAAAGCCGTCCTCGACAGCCTTCCAATATACCACTTTTCCCTCTTTCGAGCACCAAAATGCGTAATAGAACATTTGGAGAAACTAAGAAGACGCTTTTTTTTGGGGATGAACGGTATGAAAAAAACAAAACATCTTGGGTTGCTTGGGATCGTGTATCGGACCCAAAAACAAAGGGGGCATTGGATTGGGTTCCCTGTTTCACATGAACTTGAGTCTCCTACTAAAATGGTGGTAGCGATACAAGTCTGAAAACCATAGCCTCTGGAAACTAGTTATTGACTCCATACACCACAACGAGCGGTCTTGGGCGTTCATGCCAATTAAATCGTCCATTTCGGGGGTTTGGAACTCAATCATCAAAATGGGAAAGACTTTGAAACTTTAAACATCCAAGTTGAAAATTTATTCAAAGGCGTGGTTGGTAACGGGTTGCACATACGGTTTTGGCTCGACTGCTTGCTCGGCGACACCCCCCTCAGGTATAAATTCCCAAAACTATTTTCTTTAGAGTCAAATAAAGGCTGCACTATTGCAGCCCGTTTAAATCTTCTGGGAAACGATCGGGTGGCGGGTTGGGCTTGGAGTCGTGAACCTTTGTTGGTGCAGGAAAGAGATGAACTGCAGGAATGCAACAATCTGCTCCATACCTGCAATCTTTCGGCCGCTGCTACAGACTCGTGGATCTGGACAGGGGATGCTTCGGGTCAATACTCTGCTGCTTCATGTCGTGCTCTATTATCTGCTGTCGCGGTGCCATTCTACCCCTTCAAATGGTCAAACTGGGTGCCAAAAAAGGTCAACATTTTTGCTTGGCGCGCGGAACAAGACCGGCTTGCTACTATGGAAGGCCTACTCAAGAGAAAGATCGTCAACACCTCTCCACTGTGCAGCTTTGTGCGGACTATTCAGAAAACGTTGCACACCTTCTGATTCACTGTTACATTGCTGCCAATCTATGGCAAAAGATCGCAGACTGGTGTAATATTCCTCCTATATTTGCGTTTGATTTCAGAGAGCTACTGGAAGTTGGCAACATCAATGGGTTAAAAAGGTCAAAGAAGAAAGCAATTTATGCAATCGTTCTTACAACGTGCTGGGTCATATGGAATGGAAGAAATAGGAAAGTATTTCAAGGGAAAAGAGCGAACTTAGATGAACTATTCGAAGAAATTAAAGCGCAATCATTCTTATGGATAGCAAACCGCGCAAAGGGAATCACAACAAACTGGAACAAATGGTGCAGATTTGAAATTGAAAGCTGAATCTATAATGTGTTAAGGTTTTTGTATTCAGATTAGCATAAACACTCATACAGTAGCATTGTAACAGGGATAAGATATGGGGTCACTTGTAACTTGGTTGGGAATATTGGGCCTAAACATCCTGATAGCATCTTGCTAATTGGTTGTACATGTATAGTTGGGAATGGAAATAAAGTAATTTGCCTTAAAAAAAAAGCTGTTTCTGTAAAGACATTGGTTCAATTCCAACATTTCCGTTCTTTATTTTCACATGGTTTTTAGACTGGTGGGTGTGGTGCCGCCCCCCATACCCATGCCGCCCCACCACCTGTTTTTTTTTTTATTTAGGCCCGGCATCACCGTAAAAATTTTGCCCCCTATGCCGCCCCAAAGGCTATGCCGCCCCAAGGGGGTGGTGTAGAGAGGCCCGGCATAGCCATGCCCCCCTATGCCGCCCCCCACACCCTTTGGTCTTATTGTTTACGTACTAAAAAGTAAATAGTTTTAGTCAGACTAGTTTGAAGATATAAATCCAGCCTATCATTAAGATATCTTATTTATTTTGGGGTTGGTGGCTCAATGGGGTAAAAGCAATGCTTCTAGGAACACTTAAGGGAGAGGTCATGGGTTAAAGTCCCACAAGGAGTAGAAATTTGCCGTTAAAAAAAAAATTAAGATATCTTATTTGCTCCATATGCTTAGTTTGATACTTTTTAGACTCAACTGCTAAATCTTCTAAAGTTTACAATTTTCCCAAAAGGTTCATAATTCTTTACAATTTTTTTAAATTTAAAATCCTGGTATTTTTCCTATGTGCGTACAAAAATTTTCTTTATACTTGTGTTTACCCTTTACTTGATAAAGCTACTGACTTAATTGATGACGTCGACTCTCATGTTTAGACTTCATAATGCACAAGCATGTGTTTATTAAATGGTTATGGTAATTTATTGAAGAGCTACACTAATTTACTGTCAACCCCAAGCCCGAACAAAAGGGCACCAGATTTTTATTTCGCTTTGGGGCCTCAAAAATGATTGAGCTTGCTCTAGTGAGACTTAAACCCGTAACCTCCACATTGGAATGTCATGGGACTGCCAATGCACCACAAGGATATTGGCTAAATAATATCATATTACGTTGGCCGGCTTCATAGTTCCTGTACGATGTTACAATGTTTTGTCAGCCTTATTTTTTGTATTTGCATATGAATATGTCATCTATAGTTGTTGGATTATATATTGCCTTCTACTCTATGTCATACTTTTTTGAGTTGTAATAAACTACGGAAATGGAGATTGGGCACCGGTTATTATAGGTGTGTTATTGTTTGTGCTATTGACACCCGGATTATTGTTTCAGCTGCCAGCAAAGAGTCGAGCGGTCGAGTTTAACAACATGCAAACCAGTGGAGTCTCTATTTGTGTCCACACCATGATCTACTTTGGAGCCATTACCATTCTACTTATCGCGATTGGTATCACTATCAACATTGGCTAGGCGACCTTCGATTTTGGGGTTTCATTATGTTGTTTTTGTCAATCTTAATCATACTTTGTTATGTATCTTGTTATTTTATTATGGATGCATATGATATTATTTGGATTGAACTCCATATATACTTGTGGTTACTCCAAGTGAGATGAAAGAATCGCGTTGAAGAGTTAATTGCAATTTTTGTCCCTGTGGTTTGCCTAAACTAACAGGTTCAGCACGAGTATAACACTCTAAGTACCTGTTGTTTGTCTAGCTAACACTTTACGTCCCTGAGACTAACGAACGTTAGGTTTTCTGTTGACGTAAAGTGTTAGCTAGACAAAACCACAGGTATTCAGAGTGTTATAATCGTGCTGAACCTGTTAGTTTAGGAAAAATACAGGGGCAAAAATTGCAATTAACTCCAATGGTGTAGTAGAAAAGAGAGTCGAGAGAAAGCTAATTATGATGGAAAAGAAGAGAGACCTCTTGGGCCTTGGCTCTAACATAATGGGTTTAGCCTCAAATTTTTAATGGGCCAAACACTAATGGGTCAATTATTATTGAGCGAGCCTAATCCCATGGAATTAGCACAGACTGAAGGAGTGAAGCCGTGAAGGTACCGTCTATTAAAGACGGACAAAAAAACCGCTTGGAAATTAAACCAATCCGATTTACACTACCAAATTGGTTCCAGCCGAAACCAAACCGCCAGTTTGTATACTGGTTCCCACTTCGTCACCAAACCAGTTTCAATCCAAACGGGTTTGGCTCAAACCGATTTTAACGCGACCCAAAAATAACTTATTTAAACCCAAACCGGTTTCTCCTCAAAATAATCAAAAATTAGGATCCTACATTCCTACCTGACTCTCAGTTGAATACAAAATCAACTTTCAGCTTGGATTGAAGATTATGAGCTCTATGTAATCAGCTCATATTGTTACATGCCCGGACTCGATTTAATACAAACTTGTTTATAATAACCCTCATACCAAGTATTGAAATAAGTATTTATACATATCTAGCATTATCTTTTTGTAGTCACAAATATCATAGATACAATGACTGTTATCCTTTCATGTCATTTAACTATATGCACAAATGGTTCATAATTTTATGTCAAAAAGACGAGGAAGAACAATGACCAAGAGCTGCTATGATTGAACAAGCATGCATGAGTACCATGAGATCTCAGCTTCATAAATAAACTTAAAAATGCAAATTCGAGATGCATTTAAAGGCGCTTATATTATTACTCAAAACAACAACAGAAACGAGACCTGGCAAATACGTTACATAAAAGGCGAATAAGCGACGGAATACATTTTTTGATTATCTTGTCCCTGCTTCTTCTTTGCTGATATTGAGATTCACATTTTTCTCGGCCTCTTGGCTATCAAGCAACGCTTGCGCTTTCATGGCTTGCATCATCTGCTTCATTGTTTTCTCCTCTTCTTGAAGCTTCATTTCAACTATCATTTCCGCTTGCTTATCAACTGGCTTGAAGTATTCATTAATGGCTGCCTCCTGCAATCAAACACCTAACTAGTCGAACATAACTTTCAAAAGATGAGACCACAACGCACTTAATTATAACTAAATGTATCAAAATGTCTATATTTAGGTAATATGACAAGTTGTAGAGTGCAACCCACCGTGTCCTCTAACTGCTTGTTCACAGCTTTCATCTCTTCCACCATTTGTCGCACCTCAGATAGGATAAGCTGCTCCGGGATCTTTCTAATCTCCGCCTTCCTCTGCTCTGCCTACAAGAATGAAGAATCAGCATCACATGAATCTGACTCCAACAACTAGGTTATGTGTAAACATATAGGTGTTGCTAGTCATAAACAAAGCAATTAGTTCAATACTGCGATTGCACAGCATTTGCAACTGCACCATTGCCGATGACCAAAAGTAAAATACATTAGTCATATTCATGTTGATGCCAAGGAAAAAGTTAAAGAATGTCCACACAAAATTCTAAATTGAAAATGATGTCACATCAGCATGAAAATGAAAGTAGAAAAATTTTAATTGATCATCAAGAAGTAAGAAAGACGTTAGATGATGGAAGCACAAACGTGTGTTAGCTTAGGATATGGGTCCTTTATATAGGAAAGTTCTTTCTTGGCAGGTTCAGCAAATAGTTTGAAAGCAAACCTAAATGACTAGACACAAATTCCTGAGATAGAGTGGTCGATGCGAATCCTTAAATTAACATGATTTACAAATTGGGGAAAATTCAAATTCAGAACCCACGCATGGATGGGCCAAACCATCAAGGAAGGTTTTCTTCATGCGTAGAGCTCCTCATAAGTCATGACCCTTTCAGTGGGACCATGGACGAGTAGTAGGTCACAAGGCCTCATAATCAACATTACGACCCTTTGATGTTGACACACTATCCACACAAATCCTTATTCTCATTAATCCAATTACTGGCCAGCTAGGTTATTTTTTCTTATTTTCGTCATTTTTTTGTTCTACAGCTAGGTGCTCATGTTATCCTCCTAAAAGAACCAAAAACATATGCCATTTTCCTACTCTATACCTATTAACTAATGCCGATACATTATGCTCTAACTTGTGTGTAACATACACTTGATTGACTGCTGTTTTCTTGACATATAAAATTATCCTTACTCTCATTGATCCAATTACGGGCAGCCAGTTAAACTTGATGCTATTTTTCTACATCAAATTTCATAAGTAACTTCAAGTCAAAACAGATCACATGGCTTACGTCTTTTAAAGACATAAATGATGAAACTTGAAAGTACTCGAAAAACACATGATAAAACTAGAAAATTAGTCCACCCTTTGTTTTTCTCCTTTGCCATTATCGTTGTCTTCATTCTTCTCTAGATCTTCCCATACAATGTATTCTAGCCTTGAGCTTCCCAAGTTTGTAGATTTAGGATCCATATCTCATTATTTATATGATTCAGAAAACCTTGAACTCACCATGAACTCAGACATATATTAGAACGAACATAAACAAGTTCGGCCATCCTTTTTTCAGTTAAGCCAGTTCCTCTTCACACTCTGAATGTAGAAATAGGTGCTTCAGTTTCTTTTGACGAAGAACTACTTGTAGGTTGCGACAAAATCTTTTTCGCCACCTTAGCTAATTCTGGTGTTTCCGCACATTAAGCAATTGTTAAAGAGGGAAAAAAATGCTCCAAATTGGGTGAGAGATTGGGCAAAACAAGGCAACGAAGACACTAGAATATTGCACATCTAGTTGTTAACACTATCAGAAATGATGACTTTTAAAATGAAGTTGAAACATTCTAAAAATCAGAAAGCTTGTTTTTCTGCTGGTAAAATTTTGCGATGGTGAAGGCCCATAAATGGGCGAAATATATGAGAATATGTTGGGAGATATCAAAGGCGTGATGGACGAAAGTATATATGCGTAGTATTTCCCTCAAGTAGAGCAAATTCTATTGAAAAGGGGAAGAAAATGACAATACCTTTACATTGTTTGGAATTTGCTTTAAGTCCTTGATTTTACAACACACATTTTCTTGAAAAGTTAGCACCGGGTGGCATACAAAGAAATACACCTAACCTTGATAAAGAAGTTGTACAAGGTGTCATGCAAGCTTTTAGTCGCATTGCTGAAAAAAGAGACGAGGACGAGATGTTACAAGAACAATTAGCTACGTTTCACATAATACGCAACAAACTGTTCACGTATTTGTTGTGAAACTTAGCAAATAGTTCACTTAACATCCGTTGCTCGTCTCTACTTTCAGCAATGCGACTAAAACCTTCTATGACACCTTTTGCTACTTTCTTATTAGGTGATTTTTCTTCCTACAATACCTAGTGCTAACATTTAAAAAAACGTGTGTCGTAAAATCGAGGACTTAAAGCAAATTCCAAACAATGTAAATGTATTTTCATTTTCTACATCTTTCCAATAAAATTTGTTCCACTTGAGGGAAATACGACGCAAATACTTCCTCCATCAAGTCTTTAATTTCTCCCAACATATTATCCATCTTCTCATATATTTCGACATTTTTGGGCCTTCACCATTGCAAACTTTTACCAGAAGGAAAGTAGGCTTTGTGATTTTTAGAATGTTTTTTCAAGTTCCTTCCAAAGGTCATCATCTCTTGTGGTGTCAACAAGCTGTGCAATAATTCTATGTGTTCATCAATCATCACCTTGTTTTGCGCAATCTATCCACATATTTGGAGCAATTGTGGTGGAGGGCAAAAAAAAGCACCTAACCATGATCCATGATAAAGAGGTTGTACAACGTGTCATGGAAGCTTTTAGTAGCATTTCTGAAAATAGAGACGAGGAAGGGACATTATGAGAAAAATTTATTATGTTTCACATGAAGAGGGTTCTTTATTTATTACTTGCAGCTCAATTGGATGTTGTTACAATGAAAGCAATTGACTGGTGGCCTAGTTATGGTGCGGAAAGACCAGAATTAGCTGAAGTGGGGGAAAAGATCTTGGCGCAATATATAAGGAGTTCTTCCGCCAAAAGAAACTGGAGCACCTATTCCTACATTCATAGTGTGAGGAATCTGGTGAACTGTAAAAGGGTGGACAAACTTGTTTATGTTCATTCTAATATCAACCCAAGTTCAAGGTTTTCTGAAGCATATAAAGAAGGACTAGACAAGAAGTTGGATAAGGTGAACTGTATAAGGTCATAAGGATCCCGAACCTACAAACTTGGAAAGCTCAAGCAGTCAAGCTAGAATACATGGTATGGGAAGATCTAGAGAAGGATGAAGACAATGATAATGGCAAAGGAATAAAACAAAGGGTGGGCTAATTTTCTGGGTTTTATCACATCTTTTTGAGTACTAGGTTTATCATTTTTGTCTTTCAAAGTTATAAGTTATGTCATATGTTTGACTTTTAAAGTGACTGTTTTGAATTTTGAAGTTGTGAAATTGATGTTGAAATTTGATGTAGAAAAATAGCACCAAATTAACTGGTACATCGTACCGGAGCGATCCGAAATGAACCTACCCCCGTCATACCAAATTTTAGAAACCTAGCAAATTGCAATCCCGTACCGCGAACCATGTGACTATGCTTCAATCAAGAATATAAATAAAACTTCAAAGGGAAAGAGGAAAAGAGAGAAAGACCAAAGCTGCTCTCTAACAAATCTGGCATACATGTTAACAAATGCTATTTACACGTAGCAATGTTTACTAGTTGTGTGTCCGGTGACATACTAGTAGAATTTAGTCATCAAGTCAAGCATAAAGAGTGTGAAGCTAAAACTTGGTGCTTGAAGATTAGTGTAAAACTATCTTGGAAATGTTATACCTTATTTAGGTAACACCAACTATTCCATAAGCACTTAGCACATGTTTACACCAACGAATTAATATCGTTGCCGGTCCAATTTTGGTGCTAGCCTATAAAAACTTTATGCTGATCAACGCGTCCCTGCGCTGATCCACAACCTCTAACTTACATTCTAACTTAACTTAAATAAATTCATTTGATCTTATTTCCAAACCTAATAACAATAAAACATATAGAAAACTATAAAATAACCAACATATTCATTTCAAGTGATAAATTAAATATGTTTTTTCAATAACATAACAAAGGGGAAGGACTCTGTCTGCATAAATGATCATCAGAAGCACTCAATTGTAATATTATTAAAGAAGTAGAGAGCGTGAAGTGGGTTTTACCTCAGTAATACGTTTTTGGAGGTTCAAACGGTAAGATCTGATACGACGTTCTTCGTAACCGGATAATACTCTTGCGTAGAACATCGCTTTTCTCCTAATTCTATCAATTTCTTCATCCTTTATCGATTTTTCTGTAAATTGCACAAATTTAGTGCAGAAATTTTATATCGTTGGGGTTTTGACTATTGAGGATTTGATTGAGGGTATTCGGGTAACAGGATATTATTAAATAGACTTGCCGGACTGGGCCAACTTTAAACCGGCCCATTTTCAATTAAAGCCCACTTTTAACTATCGATTCTCACTAATGGCGTCTTATGGGAATCATTGAATCAATAGCAATAAGCCCTGTTTGAAGATTTATTTTTTATTTTTTAATCTTAAACAATTTTTCTACACCTAAATACTATATGTTGTTTACACATCTTCGTAATGAAACCCACTCAAACACTTAAAAAATTGGGAGATAAAACAATACATAAATTTTATCCTAATCTAACTTGGACTTTCACCTGAATACTTATCAACTTTGTGACTCAAACATTACTCTATCCATGTGTCGACTTAAGCCAGTGCCCAGGCGTTGACTCAATGTCGGCCGCATCCTCGAGCTACGAAGCCATACCTTTAGTCGCGACTCAAAACTTCCTGACATAGCACATACTTTTTCATAGCCAAGAAGTTGCAGCTTGGGTGGTTCTTCTTTCCGGCTTTGGTTTTGGCTCCAAGTGTTGACTTGGTCCATGCCGCGTCTAAGCTTTGAATCAACCCCAGCCACCAGTGGCGGATCTAGAAATTAATTTCAGTAGTAACGTTTTTCATTTTTTTCATTTTAGTAGTAACGTTTTCCAAATATCGTAAAAAAAACCGAATTTTCCACTAATTTTCCATTACGCGCGCGAAGTTGAGTAGCAACGGACGCGGCACCTAGCTTCAAGCTAGGTCCGCCCCTGCCAGCCACATCTCGTGCCTTTCAAAGCTTCAACACACGCAAAGTACTTTGGCTCGAATCCAGCCAAAGCTCAAGACAATAGGTTGCATCTCATGCCTTCGGCTCAAGTGTTAAATCCCAATAAGCTTGTACAGTTGTACTTGCAAAGATTTAAACTCACATTACAAGGTCATGGTTTACCGATCACTAGATGACATCATCTCATTTTTTTTCTTTCATCTTTTTATCATTATTACAAATATAGCTAAATCCATAAATAATTAATTTGATTTGAATATATTGCACTAAATTTACCTTTTCTATGGAGAACTCAATAATATTATATTTCACAGTTTATACAAATATAATTCTTTATACAAAGTGACTTGTTCTTTTATATAATAAAATTTATTTTAGAGTAACATACAATTGCTGAATTGCATAAATAAAATACTAAAAGACATATAATATCACTGTGGAAGTGTGACAATGAAGGTTGTAGGCATTCCTGATTTGCCTGCATCAATTACCACCACAAGCCCTTGATCCAACACTGAACTAATCCAGTATGACACAGAAACAGGCCTCTTACCCTTTTCAAGAACCATTTCATCATCCCTTATTAAACCATCCCACTTTTCACAAACCAATACATGTTCATGTTCGTGTTCATGTTCATGTTCATGTTCCTGGTTCCGTCTCGTCCCTTGTTCTTGTCTAGAAAGCGTTTCGGCCTTTGTTTCTCCAAATTCTCGTTTAACGATTATGTTAAATTCAGATACCGTGTCTAATCTGATTCCAAGCTTGCTCTCCATCTCCTCTATGCATAATGTAGCATCAAAACTATAGTTTCGTGATGTCGATGATTTGGCTTTTAAAGATGCTACTTGTGCCTTTATCTTGACCAAGTAAGGAAGTTGTTGTTGACATAGAGTTGGCAGTCTTTTGTAGATTAGGGAGATAAAACATTGGTAGTTTTGGAATGTGAGGTTTGGAGAGTATAGAATGGTGAATGTTTGCCCATTGTTTGAGGAAGGTTGTAAAGGTGAAGGGATCCATAACTAGAAGGCTGCAACTAAATCCTATTGAGTATCCTCCACACTTGAAGTTAGTGACCTACATGAAGAAATAAGACGGATGAAAAATGTGTCGTGCACTCGTGTTTGTGGGTTGGCAGGTCGAGTCAGGCACAAATCCGTAAATAGTGTCATACGCATGAATCCGAACGAACAAGTTTTAATAGGTTGACACAAACACAATTCCTTTAACGGAAATTTTTATTACATGAGGTATAAATGTATATAAAATAATTGTGTCGTTTCAAACAAGACCATTAAATTAAACGTGTCCGTGGGTTCGACCACCAACAGGCCCAGACCCATTTAAAGTAAAATGAAACCTAATGAATTTCATGTTAAGTTTGTGTCGTATGAGGAACTAACACATCTGAAAAAAGATTTGTTTGAAATTAATCTAATAATAATAAAAAAAGAATGTAACACATACTTGAACAAAAGATAGTGGAGAGAATTGTGGATTGTGTTGGTCAATGTCTTCCCAAACAACAAGCTCAGCTTCTAGCTCATTATTAACCCCCTCAAGTAGTACTTCCCTCAAACTCATACTACAAACCCTGGCCTCATAAAACCTAACACCACTATCATTGGACACAATCTCCATGCACTCATGATGATCATCATGTCCAATATGATCAGTTGCATGCACCAGCCGTCCGCTAAGCATGGGGTGGTCAACCAACGCCCGTCCCAATGTCTCCTTCATCCAACCCGCAGTCACCCATCCTGAATCATCTTCCGATGCCTTGTTGTAGTACACGATGACATGAAACCGCCTTGAAAATACTGCTCCTAGAACATCTTTTGCCACCCAAACTCTTTGAGACTTACGCTCACTCTGCCTCGAAGGTGGCACCGTTTGAATGGATTCTATTTGAACCGTACGAACTGACATTGTTGTGTTCGAATTCGTGTTTTCTTAGAACACTTAATTATATACATACCATGCACCTTCTGCTACTAGTTTAATAGGTTTGGTGATACACCTAGCAATCAGTCTTCACCTAACTCTTTGCTCAATTCACCTAACTTTTTTAAATTGGCAAAACATTTGCATTTTTTTTCCAATTCTAGTCTTTGAAACTCTAGATAACAATTAATGGTACTAAACTAATACATTTTCTTGTCTCCTTATAGATAAACCATTAATATAAGCCCACACATACTATAGGTGGTAATACTTAATGATAGTATTTTTACGATACATCCTTCTATATATTATACTATAATAATAGATCAACTGGTTTGAACAGTTGATGGCGTTTACGTAATTAAATCGTATTTTAATGGCAGATTCGTCTTCTGCACACACAAAAGTGGTTTTGATCGTGCCTTTATCCGATTGGCTCAGATATCCCGTCCTTATCATATATACACGCGTCCCTTTTCTCCGTTTCCAACAAACACGCGTATCACACACAAAGAGAGATGGGGATCTAGATCTGAGAATTCCCATCCCACATTTTCACACAGAGATTCACATGAGAGAGAGAGAGAGAGAGAGAGAGAGAAAGAAAGAGGTGCCCGGTGAGTGTCTACCACCAGTCACGGCGGCGCACGGCGATGATCCCAGGTTCCGGCCCGTTCATAGCCAAAACATGCTGAGTCGAAGGTGAGGGAGCCGATGGTGATGTCGTTTAGGACATAAAAGCGGTGGTCACCATTTTGTTTTCCGACGACGATGGTGATGAGGGATCTGGGTACGGTCTTAATTCCTCTTTTCCGACGACGCCAGGTAACCTTATATAGTCGGTACTCCGACGAAGGCTCCGGTAAGCTCCTTTTTCTCTGTATAACTTAAGCACAAATTGATCGATCGATTGACTGTTGAATAATATTAGTTGTTTTTGAAGAAGGAATATAAAAATATAAAAATATGAAAGTTGAATTATGGAACAGAGAACATGAAAGACACAAAGATAGTGACGTTAATGTGTGTGATTTGGTTGACGGAAAAGAAACGGAGAGTGAAACGGCGGTAATGTGACGAGATGTGACACGACGTCGTTTGGAGTGTTAGCTACAGAACGTTTACTTTTCGGAAAATAATTTTTTTTTTAAAATCAAGTTAAAAGTTTTTATTATGATGTTGATATAATTAGTTTTATTACGTCTAAGTGATGCTACACATGACGTAACATACAAGGATACAACTATAGGTGCACAAACCGGGTTTTCTAAATACCCGGTTCTGGGTATAGCGATTAACAATTTAGTATCAGCGTTGAAAGGCAAGGTTCTATAGGGATGATAATAGCTGCTGTTAGCAAGCAGACATGTTCGTGTAGGTTGACAGGGCGTAGAACAATGTTGAAAGGCGAGGTTGTATAGGGCTGATAATAGCTGCTGTTAGCAAGCAGACATGTTCGCGCTCGAATTTATTGTATATCGATTAACAGTTCTGCAGTTTGGTCGTAGGTTGATAGGGCGTAGAACACCGCTGAAAGGCGAGGTTCTATAGGGCTGATAGAGAGGGATAGGAGATAGACAAAGTTGCAGAGACAGAGGAATGTATGGAACAAATTTGTTTAGGTTATCGACTTTGTGATATTAGATGGGCAGTGAGTGTTGTATCAAAAACGTATTTGGGTCAGAAAATGAAGTTCCTTGAAGCTCTCAAACTGTTCGGCTAAATTGTATTTGTCTCTGTCAATATGCATATCAAAGATCTCAGTCTTCTCTTATTGTTTTCATTGTAAATATGAAGATGATATCACGTAAAAAGACACATAAACTTATTAGTTAGTGTCTAAGTGTGCATTTTAATTTTGTTAAAAGCGGTTTTTGCTAGAATCTAAGAGTATATTTATATTTGCTTCTTATCATCATTCATATAATTTAGCTCAAACACATACTTATCCTTTTAAAGTTATCTTTTAAAAAGTGTATACATCCTGTTCATCATATCTATCCCTATTGAGTTAAATAATTTATATTTTGTAACTTTTTTTTTTAATCTTGGCTAGGGTTTCGAAGGGGACAGTAGGCGGCAGTTTCAGAAGAAATTCCAGCGATGTAGGTGCCTCTCGATAACCCCTTTCTGTATTCTTATATAACTGTATTATGGTATACATATATAATTAAGGAGTTGCAGGTTACAGATCTGTATATATCATATGTGGATCACCTTTTCACTACTTGAGTACTTGTACATAATAGAATAGTGATCAACTCTCATAATTGATATGTTCATTTGACTTTTGGTATTTGAAAAAATGACCACTTTATTTATACATGCAAAATGAGAATTTGTTTTAGATCATAACTACTTCTTGACATGACCTGTTAGAGGTGTGAAATTGGCAAATCATGTAGCTGGCTGAAACAAGTTATTTATTTTGTATGTCAGGTTGGTTTGGCTTACAAACACTTTTTCTTCCACTTATATACTCGGATAGAATGATTCGTTTGTATATGTTTGAACTGTTTCCTGTTTTAGCTATACTAATTAAATTTGACCAGTGTAGGATAACCTTGCCAAAATCATGCCACTGTTAATTACCTGTGCACAAACGTTCGGTTTTGATTGCATATGGTGGTCGCTGAAAGAACAAGATTGCTGAATCAATAGCTAAAAGGAGCAACGATGACGAGTTGTGTATCAGGTGTTCGCCAAATTACTCCAGCGAGAAATAAAGTAAGTCCTTCATAGTTTATACTTTATCCTACTGCAATATCCTCTTACAATCATGATTAATATAATGTTTTCTTACATGAATAATGAATGCTAGGATTTTAAGGTCAAACCTTTAAACATTTTTATGGGTGCCTCTCATAACGAAAGTGCCTTTATTTTCTTTTATGCGAGTGAGTACAGTATAACAAATAATAACCAGGTATATGATATATCCTTGTCCTTGTGAGTTTCTCTGATTCGAAAGATGCTTTTTAATATGGAATCGTCGAGTTGTGGTCATGTGTGTAAAGCTCAAACCTGGAGTTCGATTTGGGTCATGTTTTTAACCCAAAATGAGTCTACTCAAAAATAGCTAAAAAAACGTTGAATAGTTTTCAAAGTGTACTTCTAATGCATGCAACTTCATAATTGTTTGGCACATTAACTAATTTCCAACCAAGCCCACTTTGACACATTAACTAAGTTTGACCTGTAATCCAACCAGCTGGATTTAACCTCTACTCAACCTGTGGACATCTCCATGGCTCGAACTGATGAGAGTAATATGAGTTTTTGCACAATTACCTGAGTTTTCTCTCGGAATGTCATATTGTCCCTGTAAACATCAAACTTTCTTTTGCTACTGGTTTAAGATTGCAATTGATGTCCTTATTTTTATGAAACAGGCAACAATGGGCCTAATATACTCGGCGTTTATCGCGTTAAGCAAGGATGAAGGCCCTACAGGAGGCAGCACCAACACTGCAAGCAGCAGCGGTACCGCCACCTCATCCGATGAGGAGACCCTTGAAGAAGCTAGAAGAATTATGGAAAATTACAAATAACTATATCAGCATTTACTAGCTTCAAAACAACCATGCTTCGAGTAATGTATTTTTTGATATTCATCATTATTCATTTGAATAGTTGTTTTCTTCTTTAAATTGAATTAGAACACTTGCAAGATGTAATTGTCCACCTATATACAACCAGCAACTTCATCTTTTTTGCATCAAGCTTCCAAAATCTGCCACCTAAATGCAAGCCAGCGTCTTCGCTTCTTTGTGCAGCTAAATTTGTATTGAAGTAGTTCAAGTGATGCAACACATATTCTGTCATAATTATCCATCCAGTACTAGGCATATTAGTAGCTGTAGTATGACAATTTAATGTGTTTATTTTGTAACCAATATTCAATGTTGAAATGACACTCTCTTGCATAGCGCGAGTGGGAATATATGAGATGGTTAGTAGTTGTGAGCAAATCACAAGGCGCGCAATGCGCGCCCGATAAAACCGCTAGTTAACTTTATATAACAATTCTCATCCATCGCTGTAACAATCACATAAAAAGTCTTCATTTTCGTTGTATTTACGGTTATACCACTCTCCTACTAAATTCCTTATTAAACCAAGTAAAAAAAACCTTCATTTTCACTGTAATTACATAAATGCCATTATACTAAATTCATATTATTATCTTGTAATGTCGGTGGGATACTCAATTGCTTTTACTTTTTGTCTTCTACGCTGCGTTTAGGCCGGCCCGGCTTCCACACCACCACCACTGAAACAGCCGTTGATGCCGCCGGCTGTTGCGGTTGAACGTTGTTAAACGCCTGGCGGTAGCCCGGCTACGGCTGTATGTTACCGACTCAGTTTCACAGAGGTTGTTCGTATTTCCGACTATCGAACGGCGGCCCACCGCCACGAAGCGGCGGGCATTTATACTAGTTGTAAATAAAATTCATAACCGTAACCATTTTTTGGTAGATTATACATTATATACATCCTTACAAAGTAGAATACAACACAAATTAAGTTACCTCATTAGTAATGAGTTACACTTGTATTGTCACTACTATTATACACCCTTCTAACTTGTATTTGGGTGTTTTATGGGTTATGTTGTTTTGATGACATGTATACCTTTGTTTTACTACGTGACGCTTTCAATGTTTCTCTGAATTCAGCAGCACTGTATTAGTTTTTTTTTAGTATTGTTTGCTTGTCGTTTGTGTGTTGTCGAGCTGAGGATCTCTCTGGAAACAGCCTCTCTATCCGCAAGGATAGGGATAAGGTTTGCCTATATCTCACCCTCCCCAGACTCTACTCTTAGCTGTTTGCTAATTGTGGGATTTACTGGGTAAGGTTGTTATTATACACCCTTCAAAGTAGCATACAACACAAATAACTACCGCGTATCATATTAACTAGATTTATCAAATCTGTTATAAGCACATCCATATCTATCATCTTTTTGCACTATTTTGAACCTGCTCATGTTCCCTTGTTATCATTCTCAATATTTCATTCTCTTGTCATTGTCATGCCGAAAAAAGAATCCGAGTATGAGTATGTGTAAATAGTCCTTGTTAATGGAGGTCGTGACAGTCGGCTTAATAGAGTGATTGAGTATATCTATTCATCATCTTATAAAACGCGTAAACACAAACGAACATTGGTTTCTTTCTTTTCGAATTGAAAATTGGTGGTAATTAGGTTATTGACCATGGACCACTACATACATATATTGTCTTGTCACTATTTTGTAACTTATGGTTTTCATATACAAGTATACAATGACAAATCGCCCACTTTAGAAGTTAAGTTAATACAAATAATCATTTTAAAAACATGGAAAGAAATGTGTTGCTAGTTTGGTTGGTTGCATACTTGCGTGTTAGGAGAAATAGATTTGAGTGTATAAATAAATAAGATAATAAAATATAGAAATAAAGATAATAAAATATAAGATGTGAGTTTACTTCAGGAGAAAATTGCTCTTAATTGGACTTGGGCAAACAAGACAGTAGATATAAAAGTTGAATTAACACGATATAATGTGTATAAGAGTGAATGAAATTTGAATATGATGATACAGCCTAAATGTGTCATATGATACAAGTAATTGAATGTGTGTGTATGTATGAATAAAGAAACTAACAAGATTATACAAGTAAGACTATCAAGTAACACGATATAATACTTTGAACATAATACCGGACATGCTGGTCAAATGGAGTTGATTACTTGAAATGTGTATCAACTTGTTTAAGCAAAGACAATGCTGCAACTTCCGGTTAATGCATCTTCACCCCTGCAAACAAGAAGAATCATACTTATTCACCATATCCACCTGCGGATACTTGTCTCGACACTTAACTAAACTATTGGTTTGCAAGTAAATAGAATAAACTTATAAATTTGTAACCTTAACAAATACAACACGTTTTAATAGATGGTTTCGACACCATTGTACTCAAACGCGCACAAGGTGATCACCCAGACGCAGCAGTAACGCATTGTGTCCATCAAGGTGCTATGACCAGATTGCGGTTAGATTCCAGTCTAAATAGATCTTAAGAGCTATGCAAGTCTAAAACATCCAAAAATGGCTTAGAATCAGCTTAAACAGCCTAAAACATGTCTAAAAACCCCTAGAAATGGTTTGTTTATATTGTGCGCCCTTCTTAAAAAATGCTCACTTGTAAGCGCCTTGAGCCAACTGCCTAGGCTAAAGAGTAAAGACTCATCCTTTGAGCCTTGAGTGCGCCTAGAACCTTCGAAACCTAGATTGACTTCAACGATAGTAGAGTAAAAACATTCACCGTCGAATGTTCAATGTTGGACCATTGATTCAAAACTTGAAGTAAAGCTTCATTCTATTTCTATCTATAAAATGATAAATCAAGGATATCTATGTCCACCATCATCAAAGTTACCTCCTCCAGATTTACGCCTATTCGTTGCACAATTTCGGTCCTAAATCTTTACCTAAAAGATTTCACATAGCATCATCCTATATAAACATAAATCATCCAGACAAAACCAACTGAAAAAGCAATATGTGAGCTGTTAATCAAAACTCAGAACAGTTAATCCGTATGTAACTACCAGTTTCCAATCTTCTATAATTTCAGTTAAAAACTAACAATTGCAGAATAATAAATAAATAATTAACGAATGGATGATGATGAGTTGACCAATTTAATTTAATAACCTGGGACTGGGTCTGAAAAGAACCAGAGGATGATAGCACAAAGAACCAAGAGAAAAGGGATGAGATGGATAGCTTTCTCAGCAGATCTAATCTGGTTTTGTTCTTTAATAGCTATGTAAGAGTTGGGATTGTAAGTGGGTAATAATAATACGTCGTCGTTGTTGGTGTCGTCGGAAGTGGGTCTATGATTCTGTGGCGGTGGTTGATCGGAAAGATCGCCGGAGACTCTGGCGGAGCTCGACGATCGGTGCATTATGGAATCCGGTGGTTTTGGGTTGATCTGTAGGTTTAGGCGCTGCTATTTTTGACTGGCTTTAAATTCTTGTTTTAATTAAGAAAAATGATTATATAAATACCTTTTTTTTTAACCATAAAAGCCCAGACAGACACACGAAGACTAATATGCACATTGCACACACACTAAAAATTGGTCCAACCCCTTTCAGAAACCAGCTCACCGGTCCAACGTGAGGTTCAATGTAAACCCGGTGCAATACCCTCATTAGACCGGTCTAGGTCCCAGGTTCCCGGTCTGGTCCGGGTTTCAAAACACTGGTTAAGTATGGTTTTCTGAAATTTAGCCTTCTTAAGCGCGGACGGATAAACAACCCTTTCACCAAAATCACGTTTTATCCAACTCAGCTGACTCAATGACTATTGGCAGAGATACTTGGGGTGCACGGTATCCATTTGGCAAACACATGCGGCAACATCTAGTGGATCGCGACATGCATACCAGGGAGCTCGGCAACTAAGGTCTGGTATGTTGTGTTCTGTATGTGTGCCGATAAAACCGTGAGGTCTTGGTGAGAGAAATCGGTCCCGATAAAACTGTGAGGGAGAGCTGACTCAATGATTATTAGCAGAGATGTGTTATTTTTATTTAATTTATAAATTGGTTGCATCTTTGAAAGCGTACCGATCATGTAGGATTTCCGGTAATTTGGTAATTTATTACAAGTAAGAAGTTCAGTAGTGCCGGAAAATATAACGTGGCGCCGATTTGACTAAGAAAAGGGTTATCGCAAGTTTGGCATAGGATGCAAGGCTAGTATACCCTCCACCCTTCGGGCCAACAAATTTTAGGCTTAAGCTAATCACCTTTGAATAATATTATATTTATTTGGTTGTGTCCGTTTTAATCTAAGGGTCACCACTAGAGCCGTCTCAACCAACGGACATGATCAGTCATTGTCAAAGTAAATTAATGACTGGTACCCTTTCTGTTAAAGACTACTGAGCTGGAATTTCATTAGGGTTTTTCCCTGTAGAATTAGCCGTACCTACTTTGTCTGTCTTAGTGGGACCCGACCTTTGGCCCGGAACTATTTTGACCTTACCTCTTCATAAGTAATTGACATTTTAACAGTTTAAAAGAATGGTTTGGAATATAGAACCGACCGTGTAAATTAAACCAGTCATCCAACTTCCTTTTATTTATTTATTTTTGCTAAAAGAACAGTGAATACGCGACTGTTTATTTATTTATTTTTGCTAAAAGAACAAGGAATACGCGACTATATGTGTGTATAAGGTTAGGATCATGAAAAACTATATTAGGCTACTCGGGATGGTCCGTGATGCCACTTCGTGACAGCCGTGACCATCAGGACCACCACCACTACCAAATCATGACCGTTGTGATGAAGTTAATTCATGATGGCCATCGCGGAGAAAATGAACGTTGCCAACGGTCACGTTTGGCTTTAAAAAAAAAGATTTTCCCCAAATCTATATCTATACTATATTAATATGCATATATGAAGGGCAACTTTGGTCATTTGCCATTTTTTCTTAATGTACAATCCTTGAAAGCATATTGTACAATGATTTAATACATAAAGACTTCTAAACCTTGAATGGGTGCAACTTATGATGCCTTATGTACAAGCCTATGAAAAAAAAAACACGGATACATGATTAGGGTTTCATTTATCATCAGATAAGATTTCAATTTATCAGCCGCCCTTCTCTCTCTAGCGATTCAAGAACATCAGGGGGATTTCAGCACCGGATCCATGAATATTTCTCCAGATCAGCGAAGATTCCGACCTTTGTCAAGGGTAAGTGACTTTTTGATTTGATTCTAAATGGTATTTCGTCAATCAAAACTCTCAAGAAGTCTAACATGTCGAATTTGATGTAGATCCAGAGTGTATGGTAGTCTCTAAAAGCAGAGACAAAACCCTAAACGATTGTCATCTTGGCTATTCTCCATTCCCTTTTTCTCTAGCCAGTAACACGTAAGAAAACCTAACCACCACCAGAAATTTCATCATTTTTATGTAAATCTTCATTTTAGGGTTTTCTTTCTTCAGATCTGTTGTACCATGGAGAGGGTTGGAACGAAGAAGATAGGTTGCATGACAGTTTAACCATTTTTTTTGGTAAGTGTAGCTGTAGATCTAGGGTTTCTACCTTTAATTTTTTCTTAGATGTACACTTTGCGTTTTTTAACCATTTTGCTTTTTATTTGTTTCCGCTGTTTAGGGGTCGAAAGCTTCACATGGCAGAAGACAGAAAATATAGATCATGTGGGAAGACTAAACTTGGTAGGTATTGACTTCCTAAAACTAAAAATCCATATCAGGCACTGTAGTATATTTATTAACGGATCCGTGTGTCTATTTTGATGTGTTCTCCTATCAGTTTGAATAACTATTCAATATATGTAATGGATTTGTTAGTGTTATGCTATATTTATGTTGTATATATTCATATCTTTAAATTGATTCAGGAATTTCAGATTTGCAAAATTTTGAATTTATTAATTCTACTATCTATAGTCAGTTTATTATTTTTCAGTGACATCATTTGGGTCAGTGGGGTTTGGTAAAGGACTATTTAATGAGATGAGAAATTGATAAAGGACTGCTAAGTGACCAAAGGAAGAACGACAGGTGCGTGTGATTCAAAAGCTTAAGAAGGAAGAGAGACATTGATGAATTTTGAACAATGACAGGTGTGTGATTCAAAAGTTGTAGTTATCTTTTAGGGTGTAAGACTGTAAGGTGTATTTGCTTACTAAGAATATTTATTACTAATCACATTTTACATTCTCAAATTTATACCCATAATTCCCAAAGTTTCTTGCCATTAAACCATACTTACCCTTGTTTTGGTGTTTTCTTATTATTGTACAGCACATTATAATAAGTGAATAAGTGATACCCGTATATGTGAACATCCAAGCATTAGAATTAGTGGTAAGAACATAAATTTATTTTCTCATTCTTACACGATTGAGTGATTTTAGTCTCTTGGATCTCTAAGTTTATGAACACTCTTGATTGCTTTGCTACAACAAGTAAAGAATAAATGCAGTCTTGCTTTAATCTTTTGAAAACATAAGTGTGATACGCTTGTTCGCTGATATTTAATCATTGGTTGAACACTTTTAGTGAAACGAATACTTGACTCTAATCTTGGTTGTTCTCTATGTGTATGCTTGTTCTATGTTTTAAGTTTTTTTTTTTTTTTGCACGATTCATGATTTTTAAGTTGTTGAACGTTTCTTATTTGGTTTGATATGATATTAAAACTTTGTATTTTGACTAACAAAGTGCTTCTTATACATGGTACGGTCTTTGTAATAAGGTTAGCTGGTGTTAGCCCCTACATAATGCAACCTACTTATGACCAGCAATAACTCTATAATAGATATAAAAGTGAGTTCGACTCAACAAGTTGGAAAAGTGAGATAAGGAATGCTTTGATCTAACTAATTGAGTAGTAATTTAGTTCGTTTTAAAGCAGAATTGACCTTCCTTTGCAATGCAGAAGGATGTGATATGAATGTTCTTTCTTAAAAAAGTTATGTACTAAAAACAATCAGGGTTATTTAGTTATATTTCTTCCCGCCATTGATCATATATCAAGCCATTCAACTAGCCTTTTGTGATAGATTTGCAGATACTGGTGTAGATATTTGCATGAGGAGGTGTTGCTCTGACAATTCAAAAGAAACAGTGCCCGAAGAAGATGACGCTGAAGGGTGGAAAAGGATGTCGTAGTCCATGCCAGGTCTTTGAGTATTTTACATGTATATTAATAATGAAAAATTGCAGGCTACTTTATCATATTAGTTTAATATTATTACTGTTTGGTAACCAAAATTAACACATTAATTATTATTAATTCAGCTTTTCAATTGGGTATTGGAGCGAGCGTCCGATTTTGTCCTGGTTACGCTGTACGAGCTCGGATACACAGATGCAACCGTTTGTGCAGTATCAAACTCAGTTGAGGATTTGGTTCTAGAAAACAAGCTGACGTTTAGGTCATGATTAAGGTACCAAATCAAGAGTATTAAATGCCTTCTGCATGTAGTTGTACTTTAACACTTAAATCAAAACAACCAACATAGTTGTGAAAATTGCAAAAAAAAAAAATGGTCGTTTGGTCTGATTTTCTGTAACATGTCACAAGTAAAACTAAAGAAGTTAGTGAAAGAGAAAAGGGGTCAAATAAGTCTAAAGTCGGACAAAAAGAACGTTTCTAGAGTTTCTTAAAATGCTTTTTTTTTAATTTGTTTGTATATTTGTTTTTATAAACACAAAAAAATTGTTTTCTATACGAAACTAACCACACAAATCGTTTCCTAAATTTTACTTAACTCCTATTTCTGACTTGATGGTTTCCAAAATTTTTTATTTTTACAAATAATGTTTTAAGCCAATAGCTATTTTTGCCTTTGATTACGTTTTAGGTACAGAATGATGAAAGAATACACAAGGTACAACATGTTTTTTATATTTAAAAAATAAAAAACAAACCTACCTCAAGTGTATAATTTTAATTGGTTCCTCAATGATTTAGGCATATATAAGCGGTCCAACTATCTGACCTGGACCGGCAGTGTTTTGAAAACCGGACCAGACCGGCCGGTCCGACCGGGCTCCGGGACCTGGACCGGTCCGTTCGGGTGGTTGGACCGTTTCTGCATTGAACCGGCTTCGGACAGAAAAACCGGCCGATCGGACCGGAAAACCGGTGGTCGGACAGGTTTTTTTTATTATTTTTTTTAATATTTTGGGTTTTGAAGCATCTTTTGGCCCCGTTCGTTGGACCGGTTGGACCGGTGAACCGCCCAGGATCCGGTTCTAAAAATCTTGCAGGACCGGTCCAGGCCCTGAAACCCGGTCCAACCGGCTGATCTGGTTTTCAAAACCTTAACTAATACCATGTATAAAGAGGTACCATGAGCCAATATAATTTACTCCGACTAATTATTTGAACTACAGTCATATCTACCAATTTTTCGTAAAAAAAATCCATGAAACCACAAAATCACGACGAATTTGTTCTAAGTTTATAAACTTGACCAACAAATATCAATCGAATAGAATTAAATATTTGTACAGGTTGACTGAATTCGAAAGCAAATAAAGTAGAATCAACTAAGAAGAGCTTGTATTCTTAATTGCTGAACATTATAATCTCAAATCAATGCTCATTTAAGTGGTGTAAGTGGATTCTAAATTAATGTAATATATTCATGTGGAGGGCAAACATGTGATCCTGACAAAATGTGCGTTTAGAAGGAGGAACATTTTAGTCGGAGATTGTGCCTGTGTTTTCTGTGGAGAAACGGAAGAAACTACGATTCATATATTTACGACGTGTAGGTTTGCGGATGGAATTTGGAGTAGTATTGCAAGATGGTGCAAGTTACCTTTGATTTATGTATTTTTGACTAAGGATGTGCATCAGTTTACGAACTATATGGGTGGATCGAAGACCAAGTAAGAAATTATATATAGTATTCTCGTTTTGACGTGTTGGCGAATTTGGAAAGCTAGGAACGAGAGCGTATTTATAAGCAATAATAGGAACGTTGTCCATGCATGTTTTTTCCGATGTTAAGGCATTTGGGTATATTTGGTATAGGAGTAGGTTTAAGAAGAGCGCGATAGATTGGAAGGATTGGTGTATTTTTTCTTTGATACGATGAAATTCTTGTTTTTGCGGTTTGTCTCTAGCTTAGAGATAATCTGCTTTGTTGTTGTTTAATAAAGTGCATCTTTCAAAAAAAAAATTATCTCAATTGTTTTACAACAAAGTTGTCTAGAAAAAAGAATAAAACCCAAGCTTAATTACTTAAGAAGGTACATTCCTTAAAACTATAAAAACATGCAACAACAAGTTAAGCACTTGTAAATTGTAATCTATTAGCAAACAAATAGTATCGTCCTTTCTTTGGGTTAAGATCAAACCATTCATTTTTTCTAGGCAAAATACAAAATGGAGGTCTAATTAAGCATGGATGTCCATTTCGTTATTGACCCTTTATCATCACTCACAAAGTACGGGGTTTTGCACACTGTTCTCTTTGCCTAGGTTGAGTTCGTATCGCATGTTGCTGGTGAAAACAAATTATTAGTTATACCATATATCACGCGATGGTTTATAAATTGATGCCGACGCCGCATCGCGCGGGTTTCCTACTAGTACTATATATATACACTTCATTTTCAACCAAAATCAATACCACCAACAATCAAACAATCTATATCTCAATTAAAATACATACAAGTCGATTCTTATCGAATGAAAATGTGAAATTTGTGAGAAGTAGGTTTTTTTTTTCATGTTCTTTTTATCATTTTTAAGTTCAATTGTAATTTTTTATTTAAATTTATATATGTTTGTTTTAGTTAATTAAAATTTATAGTTTATTTAAAAAATCAGGGATGGGTGTGATAAACCCATGTAAAGTCACTGTGTTCACACTGATGAAATGAGGTGGTATCTAGAGATTGGTTAGTGTAGTGTGATGGATACGCTGTGATGAAATGAGGTGACATCTAGTGATTGGTTAGTGTAGTGTGATGGATGCGAACTGATGAACTCGAGACCAACCCATATAGCCTTGGTGAGTACCAATTCTTTTGACACTAACCGGACTTGATGAATGGACTTTTACCCCATTCACAATTGAAAGCTCATTTGGCATTAACCGGGCTTGATAAATGGACTTTCCCCCCGTAAACAATTGGCTAGAAGTGACCCATTTACGAAAGATCTACCATTCATGTAGCAGTGACTAGTGAGAAAACTCATTTGGCAATAACCGGCAAGAAGTGACCCATTTATAACACACATCTAGAAAAAATTTAAACCAATTAGCAAAAGGGGCGACTTCTAGCCAATTCACAATTGGATAAAGTGACCCATTGAATTATTAATCATGCATACCATCACATTACATTACATCGATCACATTAAGCTACACCACTTTAAAAAAACACACAAACACCACAAATACAAATACAAATACAAATCAGTTTCTAATCACTAATTACGCTGCCTGATGCTCCACTTTAATCTGATGACCTTGTCCAACACCACCTGTGGTCATTCCATGACCCAACTGCTCCGCTTTATGCTTCGCCTCCATCGCGGCCCCCGCGATCTTCTCCCGAGCCATATCCAGCTGCCTAGACCCCACCGGATGCTTCCCGGTCACATACCGGTAAATCCAGTAAAACACAAACGACGCCGTTGCACCTAACCCACCAGCAGCCATAAACCCACTCATTATAAGCCCAAGTGTGACTACAGCCGGTACCAATACCGGGCTAAATATAACCATCACTGGGGTCGCCACTACAAGACCGATAACCGTGGCCGCTAGTGTGAGTCCTGATAGGACCATTAGAGAGCCACCCAGGGTCACGGCTGTTGCGGTCTTGACCACTTGGTGCGATAGATGTGGCTGATGGTGTTGTTGATTTTGATAGTATTGTTGGTTATGAGGCATGGTTAATGGTTTAACTGTTTTTGATTTGATAATAATAATGTATGTGTGATGAGTGGTGGTGTGTTATGACTTATAAAGGAAGGGATGGCGGTGCACGTGGTGACGGTGAGTTATTGTTGTCCGATTGAGAGAGCTTGCATGATATTAAACTACCTGCTTGGTTGACACGTGTAGTTAACCCGTTATTTGAGTTTTTCTGTTTTTTTTTTCTTCATACCAATCAGGAAATTGATACTTCAAGCATTTGAAGGTGTACAGGTAACAACGTCTCATATAATACGTAGTGGTTCTTTTCCATAGATTGGTTGTTAATTTATAAACATTTTTAAAAGATATGTTGGTAATTTTAGTGTTATCAACATTAATGGTGATATTGGATTAACTTGTAGAATGGTTTGATCTCGTTAGTCATTAACCGAGTTAGGAGATGCAGGAGGGCGGGCTCGGTTGTCACTAATGAGATTGTGTGTGTTTAAAGTATAAGTTCATTGGAGTTGGGCCTATTGGATTAATGGCCTAATTAAGTGGAGTCTAATTTATTAATGGGCTATTAATTGAACGGAATAAGGATTGGGCCTTGTTTGCTCTTGGATATGCTTACAGGCCAAATGATTTTAGCCAATGGATATATGTTAGTTTTGAACATAGGACAACCCACAAGAAAAACAGTTCTTTTCTTTTCTTTGAGAGAATTCTCTGGATTTGGAGGATTTCTATACACACAAAAACCAATTCTCATATTGATTATCGGTGCAATAATACTCAAAGAAATTAAATCCGATTCTTGTGTAAATACTACGTTTAATCCGTTCAAACATTTGATTGTACCGATCAAATAGTTTGTTCTGATAGTGATTACACGACTCGTAGTATAATCCAAGTGATTTTCGATTTCTTTTACGGTTTCGGTTCAATAAAACCAACAAGATATTGGTTATATAAATATATAACAAAGACTTGTTTTCTGCTTAAACATATCACTATGTTTGGACTAAAGATATGTGGGGCGAGAAAAGTATAGTGCAGAAAACATGCCCAGTCTATATTAGAAGAGCTCTCTCTCGCTCTTAGAGTATTCACATTCGGTTCACCAAATGTATGTGAGTGTGTCCACCAAATTATATAGAGTGAATGTAAGTGGTTGTGAGTGAAGGAGAGAGAAAATATTTAGTGGAAGCACTGTTCCACCTTAAATATAAAAAGCTACTCTCACCTCATATATATTTTAATATTTTTGTAAGTAGTTGTGAGTGAAGAGAGGGAAAATATAATGATAAAAGTATTATTATTTTAATTAGGATAGAGAAGATTTAGTGGTGAAATAGTGATTTTTAGTGTAATTTAATAGATGGGATTTGATGGAGAGGATGAGAATGCTCTAAGACAGTTTGATATGTCGACGCAACAATGTAATGGAAGCAGCATTAGTATGTAAAACATAGATCATGTATGTATTAATCATCTAATTAAGTTAATCTTAAAGTTAAATGGTTTAAAACTCACTAGGATATCCACCCTCTTTCGACAACAATCTAGATGTTCACATTCACTAGAATATCCATCCACTCTCAACAACAATCTAGATGTTCAAACTCACTAGAGTATCCATTTACTCTCAACAACAATCTAGATGTTCAAGATGTAAGTAAGCATGACACCCGTCAAGTCAAAGTTATAACATGTAAAGGATATTTATTACAAGATGGAACAAACCATTACATGATCTAATAAAGCATATGTGGTTTCGATTACAAGATGGAACAAACCGTACATAATCTAATGACACATCTATGGTTTTGATTACAAGATGTACATAGTTATACGATTACAAAAAGAAACGATCATGGACTTTGAATCCTCCCCTTTCTTTTACTTTTTCTTTATAAGAACTAAACAAAAATATTTTCAATAACACTTTAATTGATTTTTTTTTATCAAATCAAGTTTCCTTCAAAAAAAAAAAAAAAAAAAACGTTTTTTTACTTGATAACTTTGTTCATTTCCTTCCCATTTATTTTTTATAAATTCCCATAATTCTTCAAATAGCAAAATTTAAGTTCTAATAATTATATATATATATTAATAGAAACTAAACATGAATAGTTAACACTGTCAAGAGTAAAAGAAACTTTGGGATTTAACTATTTTAGTTCGGCTGCCCATTGATTTAGACACTGTTCTCAACGTGTGTTGCACTGTGATTGGACCGTGTACATGTGTCAATTTACAATGATACCAACTTTTTTTATGTGTTGGATGCAATACACGTGTTCATGTTCAGTACACCTGTATCTCACTTTTCATCTTCTTTTAAGTTTCACTGACCCCTCTCTCTCTATAAAATTCTCTACCACACCACCACCCATCACTATCGCCAACTCCCGTCACCGCCTCCAATCCCACAGGCTAACGCCAAGTCTTTTAAATAACTACCACAACATCACACCACCAGTTGTCCAACCATCACCCATCACCACTACCGAATCCCGTTACCATCTCCGATTCAAACAACCCATACCTAGTTCATATTATATATAGGAATACTGGATTTAAATAATCTCAGTAATCAACTATTGGCCGTCACCAGTCCCAACTTAAAAACTCACTATTGACAATCCTAACATTTAACCTATTTTCATTAAGCGATCTCATGCTTAAAAATTTAACTAAGCTTTTGCTGAAGCATTCCACATCAGCAAAAATTAACTGGGCTAACATTTAGTTAGTATGAGACTACGAGTAAAAATAAGTTACAAAGTGGGACTGTCAGCATTGATTTTTAAATTTGGAACTAGTGGCAGTCAATAGTTAATAGCTGAGATTATTTAAATCTATATATTATGATTGTTATCATAATTATCAAACATTATTACAAAACAATTAGCTTATCATTATTATTATTATTATTATTATTATTATTATTTTATTATTATTATTATTATTATTATTATTATTATATAATACATAACAATTGTTTATTATTTATTTTTTAATTCTAACTAGTATTCTACCTGTCGCGCGTCGCGGCGACGCGCGACGGATTAGCCTATGTGTTACCGTGCCTGGACCATTATTGTGCTATTCAGTTTCATAATCTTTATGTGAAGCTTTTTAAGTATATCTACCACACCTCAAAAGTGTTTAGACTCTAAACATATGTATGGGTTACAAATTAAGTAAAAATCTTCCAAAAGCAATAGATGTAGTATACACTCGGAAGGTTTATTTACCTGGGATTGCGGCTAACAAAATGTGATTCACCGTATACATGGTGTAAACAAATTATTGCAGCATCATTTTGGTTTCAAGTCTCCCCTACCAATCGCATGATACAGTCACCAACAATGGATGCTGCCTCTACCCGCCTACATCCCCATTTGCTAGCGGATCTGTCCGCCCAAACCATCGGCTCCACTCTGCTTTCCTTTCTCTCTGGACGACCCGTTAACCTTCGCGCATTGCAGCAACCGAAACGTCTCTTATAGACGTCACAGATGCTATAATAAACATCAAGAAAACTAGGGGTTTGAACCTTTAACCAAGGTGTTCCTGTTATCTTTATTATGGGCACCTCAACTCAGTATGAACACATTGTGGACAAATATCGTAAAAGACGTCGTCGCATCATATGCTTTATCCGCTGTTGCCGGCGGCGCGGCGGGGTTGTTGACGGTGCATTAACAAATGAAGTGTTAAACGCAATACCGCATACGCGCGTTTAACCTGATGGAAATGCGTACCGAATAAAACGAAGTCACGACCACGTGGTCAAATGCCACACGCTCTACCAACGGAACTACGAAGGCTTTGAGGCAATCTAATCGAAGATAAAACGTGGCTAAGCACGAAAAACAGGTCGGCCTAAATCCTTTTGTCCCCTTAAAACAATTGTCAACTTTACGCAAAGATAATTCCAAAAACATCTTGTGTTCAAAAGACCAAACCAATTATATGATATCACCTCGTTGGACAAGACTAATGGTTTACTTGAGAATTAGACCACAAGGTGTGGTTGCCGCCCCCCACCCCTATGCCGCCCCACCACCTGGGCATTTTGGCCCCACCACCATGTTTGGCCCGGCTTAAACGGCAAAATAATGCCGGTGATGCCGCCCCACCCCCTATGCCGCCCCAGGGGGTTGGTGTAGCCAGGGGCATCATTTCATTGCCCAGCCTCCACCATCATCATGCCGCCCCGTTGCCCAGCCC